>CM034360.1:127632378-127846806 GCA_019925275.1 Mytilus edulis | reverse complement strand
CAGTCAAGTAAGAACAACCAAAAGACATAAAATCGGTGCACTTTTACTTTTTTCCTACTCTTTTGTCGTAAAATGAAAACATAAAACAGTTTATTTCTCTAAAATTTTCTTTACATTGCTCTTGGTTGACCGAGTACCAGGATGTCCTACCACAGAGAAAGTAACATGTCGAAACTCTGAAGTCCAAATTTGATAAAATGAAAATAGTCTGTTATAAAGTTCACTTACATAATTTTGATACTAAATCGAGTCTCCTTAAATAGTGTGAAATACATGTTTTATGATCACATATAACAAAACTTGTTTTTTTATTCCTGCTACGACATGTACGACATTGTACGAAAAAGATAGAATATAATAATTTTCTCGACATGTGGGTCCAGAATGACTTTTTGAGTATGATATTAAGCTTGCTTCATCTGTATTTGTCTGCTCTAGTATGCGCTTTTCTTAGAAACCGTTATCAGAAACGCTTAAACCGTTGGATTGGTTGTACATGCATATGTTTGTTTGTTTATAATGGTTAATGTATAACTACAGGTATTATTCTTTACAAATTATTCTTTATTAAAAAATTGCAGGTAGCTGGTATCACACTTACAAGAAAGAATTCTCTTATACTCTCTATTTCTGGGCCAAGTGAGAAGAGTCGCGATCCAATAATGCTCGGGATTAAAGCAATTTCAGCTATAATTAGATACGGGAAAAAACATGACGAAATCAGAATATCCATTATATTTCACGATGGAAACACTACAATTAGAGGAGTTTCTTTCGGAGACGCGGCCCGAAAATTTAAAAACAAATTAAAAGTAGGTCGCTCATACACATTTTGGAATCACAAAATTGAATTCAGTGATCAAGAGTATACTAACACTAAGTATGAACTATATCTTCGGGAACATACTATAGCTACCATCAAGACAATTGCAAAAGGATATACTGAGAGTCCAAAGGTTAAAGGAAAGAAGATATCAGAAATTAATGAAATGTACAAGAACTTGTTGATTACAACATCAAAAGTAAGAATAAGTAAAGTTTGTGATTTGTTGAGACCAAAATATAACTATCTACGAAAGTTTTTCGTTACTGATGAAAAAGAAGAAATACAAGTTTTGATGTGGTCATTTAAGGAAGTAGACTTTCCTTTCAGTGTTGGCGATATTGTCATTCTCAGATATATGACCGTGAAATACGACGACCAACACATTTTTCTTAAAAACTCTGATAACACAAAAATTGTAAGATGTCGGGGGAAGTAAAATGAATTATGGGTAGAACCATAACTTCACATGTCTGCATACACAATAAACAAAATAAAAATAATTATTGTGAAGTTTAGAACATCATTTATATTTGCATATTTGGAAAACTAAGGTTGACTCTACTATTGTGCTGAATCTCCACTATGAATTAATGATTATTGGTATTAAACGTGAACGTGCTTTCTGAAATTAAAACTTCTTCATGTTCTTGTTTTTATGCTTTATAAATTGATTTGTTATTATTTTTACCATTACGACTTGTGGTTCGTTCAGATATCAAGGTTGGCACAATTGTACTGACTGATATAAAAAAAGAAAAGGTAGTGCTATCAACATATGGCACATACATTTTTAGCCAGTTTTGGCTGAAAATACCCACGATTATTACGACAGTTTCTTCGATTCAACAGTTATTTTTTGGGTTTGAAACAAATACCAACCATAATTAAATTCGGATTTGTTGCCTTACAATGTTGTATCATTATATTTGTTTGAATGAGCTATAGAACTTGGAACACAACAAATGCAGTTACTAAAGTGTAGGTCTAGAACGTAAACGTGTTCTTAAAAGTGTAACAAAAACATGTAGGTAAAACAGTTGAAGTATTTCTGTCGATTTGTTAGCAAAAAAAAGCTTAGACTTTACGTTGTCACTGTTACAAACAAAAGATGCGGTATAGCAACTTACCAGGACACGATGGAACTGTTTAAATTCAATGAAACTAAAATCACTTCTTCCCCTATATCGATAAAGATCTACCAATTCAAGTAATTATCCATCACACTTATTTTCTATTGAACAGTTTTACAGGTCAGAACAGCTACATGTTAAAATTATAATGAATACATACCGAAAAATTCAAAACAGAAAGTCCCTTATCATATGGCAAAATTAAAACTTGTAAACGCTCAAACACACCAAACACATCAAATGAATGAAACACAACTAAGTTAAACTTACTTCTGACTTGGTACAGGCATTTTCTAATTTACACGATGATGTATAATGAGTACTAAGTACTACATGTATCTTGCTAAATATTCCAAAACTTGACAGTTTAGTATGTTTAACACCTAATGATGAGAGTTTAGGGATGGACAACTGAACATTTTATTTTTTCTGTCGGAAAGTCAAGACTGAACAGGCTATCCCTTTTATCACACTCTGTGGTCCAACGGCATGACAAATATGACGATGATTCGGTAGTGATTTGAGACTGATAAGTGTTTTATTGATCAGTGTGATCAATATATTTAACCAATATAGATATGAAAAACAGGAAACATGTTCCCCTAAAACTGTACCTAAACTCTGTACAAAAGTCTGATTAATGCTAGCGAGAACATTTTGATTAAAAAGTAAATTGAATCATTTTATGGGGATTTCACTATAAATTATTTTAAACGTGGATGGTGCATTAACCATGCTGGGGCCAAATTCTAAAGTTCTTAGAAAATCCCAAAATTGCAAGGATTAAAGTACACACCCTCTCTTAAGTTTTTTTTAATTACCATATTTGTTCTATTCTAATCGAAATAATTCAACAGGAAAAAGAATAACAAAACATTGCCCAATTTAATACAAAAATTTTTAATTTGTCCTACGCCTCAGAATTTCTATTTGTCCGTTTATTCACTGATTGTTCATGTTGTTGACAGTTTTAACGTTGCAGGTTTTTTTTGTGTAACACGTTAACGCGTGTTGACATGTACCAAGTCAGGAATATGACAGTTCTTGTTCATTCGTTTTTGATGTGATTCGTCATTTGACTTAGTTATGTGATTATGGACTTTCCGATTAGATTTTCCTCTCTGAGTTCAGTATTTTTGTGATTTTACTTTTTTTTTTGAGTTTGGCGATTGGAGCCGAAGAAAATGTAATTGATCATGATGTTTATGTTTGTCTATCAGCAGACAGCGGAATTGTAACCTATAACATTCACAGACGGATCAATACGTCATTGAATGTGATTGAAATACCCATGCCGAGGTCACAAAATTTCACAAAACACTCGTCAATACACAAATATAGTCCGGAACTAGGCAGAGTTTTAAATTGATATCTCTATAGTGTTGATATACAGGCTAGTGATAGCTAATGGTCTAATATTGTATGATAAGACATCCGATTGCAGCATTAAACCAGGTACTCGTTTAAACTTGCTATTTGCTGTAGTGGTCATATGAGTGTCAGTGATGGGTCCTTTGGAGACAAAACGCGCATCTGGTTGTAGAAAGTAGTAAAACATGTATATTTGATGAGTTTATTATTCTTATTAAGAATATATAAACTACGGGTTTCGTATTTTGCGTATGAATGTTTCGACACTATCGACAAAAATTACCATAAGACAATTCATTTAATACAATTCCAACATATAACATTTATGCTCCAATGTACTTCAATGTCTTACCTGGCAGAGAAACTTTTAATTACAAGTTTCCTTTGAATTCCATTTAGTTTTAAAAAATGTCATCTTTTATTGAATGGAGCATTTTGAGTGGAGACGAGTTTTAAGATTTTATACATATTACAGTGCTAAATTGATATGTATTTATCAAAGTTGTACAAAAGTCGAACATGAAGAATGTTGTTGTTGTTTATAGTTAACACGTGTTTAGTTATTTATAGTAAGGTCGGTTTGAAAGGGGTTTAAAGTTTCATGCACGAGTGAATTCAGGTAGTTTAAAGTCATTCGATCCATTGCAGTTAAAGTGACCAGTAGCACATAATATACCCGCTTCATATAACACGTGTGTTGGTATGGCAAGTTCCGAAATAGAAGAAAGTCCACCGTCAAGACATTCTGACATTAATGTTACAGATCGAGATACTGTAACGAAGATTGCAGATATCATTTTCAACAACTTCAAGCAGTACTTCGACAGCAAAATTGGCAGCCTGAAGAGAGAACTCAAAGAGGACGCGACTAATAAATCCGAAAGAGTTGTAAAACAACTTAAATCAGAACATTCGTATAAGTTTAAGTTTAATGGTAATCAGGTCCAACATGAATTCAACTCGGATATTGACTACGAGGTATCCAGGATTAAACGCGCAGCAGAGCGTGAGGACTATTCCAAAGTCAGTGACATTTGTTCCGACATCAGAGATAAGAATCACAAGAGAAACAAATGCATTAAGATTGCCGATAAGTCGCCAGCAGAATGGGATACCGTGAAGGAATATATGTCTGATGACCTTGCTTCAGATTCGGAGGACGAAAAGAAGATTCGGTCGGCGGAAACTCGAGCTATGCGTGGTAAGAAGCAGAAGGAACAAGCACGCGGTAAACGTAGAATGGTGGAAATCCTTCAACTAGGACAGCATCCGAAGATCTTCCGTCTACTTCAAATTCTACAAACCGTAATTTTCGTCCCTATCAGTATGAAAAGCAAGTCGGACCCAAGTCGACAGATCGCTGCTTCAGATGTAACGGTCAAGGACATTGGAGACGTGATTGCACAAAATACAACAAGACAACGAACGGAAATTAAAGATATAAATGATAAGTATTCTTTAAATCTTATTGATACTGAAAATCTTGGTAAAAATGAACATTTAGATATTATTCAATTAGATTCATTTGAATATGAAAAATCTTTTCAGTCTGCATCTGTGAAAGGGAGATTAAAAGAACATTTAAACTAATGGCAAGAAATTGATACAAATACATTTGTTTTAGACATTATAAAAAACGGTTATTCCATCCCGTTTATCACGACTCCGCCAGTTATGTTTAACGAGAACAATACGTCAGCTTATACTAATGCTGAATTTGTTTCAGAAGCTATTACAGATTTACTTAGAAATAATTGTATTGTACCGGTAAAATCGAGACCTCATGTTGTCAATCCACTCACTGTTTCAGTTCAAAGTTCAGGGAAAAAAAGGTTAATTCTTGATCTACGTTTAGTTAACGAACACGTTTGGAAGAGTAAAATTAAGTATGAGGATTGGAGAGTTGCTTTGCAGTATTTTGATAGAAATAATTACACGTTTAAATTCGATTTAAGGTCGGGATATCATCATTTGGAGATTGAACAATCTTGCCATACCTATTTAGGTTTTTCGTGGAAACAGATTTTCTATGTGTTCACGGTTTTACCTTTTGAATTGTCATCCAGTCCTTATATATTTACTAAATGCCTAAGGCCGCTAGTTAAACACTGGAGAAAATGTGGAATTCGCATTGTTTTATATCTTGATGACGGATGGGGAACGAACAGTACTTTTGATTCTTGTAATGCAGACTCAAATTTTGTTTTAAAATCCTTGACAGAAGCAGGTTTTGTAATAAATACAGAACATCTGTTTGGAAACCGTGTCAGGAGTTAATATGGTTAGGTATTATTTGGAATTCGAAAACGCACACTATTCATATTCCCGACAAACGAGTTTTAGATCTCACTCTTAGCATTGATCACGTGGTAAATAGTTTACCTTCTATTTCTGCACGAAATTTAGCTAGAATAACGGGACGTATTGTTTCTATGTCACCTGTACTAGGTAAGGTGATGAGATTGATGACCAGAAATATTTATCGGTTGATTGTATCTAGAGTGTCATGGGATTATACATTTAAATTATCGGACCAAGATGTTATAAACGAGTTGTTATTTTGGAAAGTACATGTTTCTAAACTAAATGTAAAGTGTTTGTCGGATTATAAGATTCCTTCTGTAGTTATGTATTCTGATGCAAGCAGTTTTGCCTGTGGTGCATATTCGTGTCAATTAGATGATAAAATATTTCACAAAATGTGGTCTGAGGATGAAAGAAAAAGGAGTTCTACGTGGAGAGAAGTGTATGCCATAAAAAGTTGCTTAGAAACTTTTCAGTATCAGTTAGTCGGGAAAGTAGTGAAATGGTTCACGGATTGCCTTAATTGTATTCATATTATTCAGACTGGTAGTTCAAAACCTGATTTACATCAGTCAGCTATGACCATATTTTCAGTATGTGTTAAAAATTCGATATATTTAGATATACAGTGGATTCCTAGAGATCAAAATGTCCAGGTTGATTCCTTAAGTAGGATTTTTGATTGTGATGATTGGAGTGTGACTGATGATTTTTTTCATTTTATAGATGACTTGTTTGGGCCGCATACATGCGATAGATTTGCGGATAGCAATAATAATAAAATTGCTAGTTTTAATTCAAAATTTTATACACAAGGTACATCAGGTGTTGACGCTTTTGCATTTAATTGGGTAAACGAAAATAATTGGTCAGTGCCACCTATTAACTTAATTAGCCGAGTGATAAAACACAGCGTAGCTTGTAAAGCTAGATGTACGTTAGTGGTCCCGAAGTGGATATCTGCATCATATTGGTCATTATTATTTCAAAGAAACATGTTATGTCAACCTTACATCGCAGATATGTTAGAATTTAAAGATGCAAGAGATATTTATAAGCACGGATCAAATAAAAAGTCTTTATTTGGATCAGATAGATTTACAGGCAGTGTTCTTGTTGTTCGCATTGTTCCTTAATAATGTTATATTGTACAAATAAAATTGAAGATCTCAATGAATTAGTTTGGTCAAGTATTTATAGGTATGTGAAGTTATTATTTCTATTGATACAAAGTAGTTGGTTGGAAGGATGAAAATAAATTGTTATTAAGCCACTAGGCAGGTGATTAAATTAAGCAGCTAGGCAGGTGGTTAAAATAAAGCCACTTGGATTGTTGGTATGATAGCCACTGGGAAAATTGTTATTGAAGCCACTAGGCAGGTTGTTTAAATTAAGACATTCAGCTTGTTGGTATGATAGCCATTGATTTTTTTTTGTTATATTAAAGCCACAGGGTGTTTGGTTTTGAAGTCACTAGGCAGGTTGTTAAAATTAAGCCTCTGAAATTGTTTGTAACCCACTACGCAGGCTGTTAAAATTAAGCCATTGCGCTTGCTGGTATGATAGCCACTGAGCAATGTTGCTATATTAAAGCCACTGGGCAGGTTGTTTAAATCAAGCCACTGGACTGTGTTGTTTTTGAAGCCACTGGGCTTGTTGTTTTTTGAAACACTGGAAGTTTTGTGACATTAAAGCCACTGGGCTTATGTCATTGAAGCCACTGGGATTGTTGGTATACATGGTATAAAACCACTGGGATTGTTGGTATAAAGCCTCTGGGCTTGGTGGTATTAGAGCCACTGGGTTTATGTCATTGAAGCAACTGGGCTTGTTGCATGGTATGAAGCCACTGGGCTTGTTGGTATAAAGCTACTGGGCTTTGTTGATATAAAAGCCACTGGGCTTGGTGTTATTAGAGCAACTGGGCTTATCTCACTGATGCCACTAGGCTTGTTGGTATGAAGCCACTGGGCTTGGTGTTATTAGAGCCACTGGGCTTGTTGGTATAAAGCCGCTGGGCTTGGTGTTATTAGAGCCACTGGGCTTGTTGGTATAAAGCCACTGGGCTTGGTGTTATTAGAGCCACTGGGCTTATGTCATTGGAGCCACTGGGCTTGTTGATATGAAGACACTGGGCTTGTTGGTATAAAGCCACTGGACTTGGTATTATTAGAGCCACTGGGCTGGTTGGTATGAAGCCACTGAGCTTGTTGATATAAAAGCCACCGGGCTTGGTGTTATTAGAGCCACTGGGTTTATGTCATTGAAGCCACTGGGCTTGTTGGTATGAAGCTACTGGGCTTTTAGGTATAAAGCCACTGGGCTTGTTGATATATAAAAGTCATTGGTTGGTTGTTATTGAAGCACTGGGCAGGTTGTTCAAATAAAGTCACTGGGCTGGTTATTTTCTGAAGCCAATTGGCTTGTTGGTATTGAACCACTGGGAAGTTCTTTGTGGTATCGAAGTCAGTGGGCTTATGTTTTTGAAGTCACGCCATGTATATATATATAAGTCAATAGGCTTATGAGTATTAAAGCCAACGGGTTTGTTGGTACATGTATGGTAGCCATTGGGCAAAGTCATTTCACTTATGTTTTTGAAGCCAATGGGCTTTAAAAGTAACTGGGTTGATATTATTTGGTCACCGGACTGACGGTTATTATAAAATACTTGGTTTTACATAGAGCTGAATGTTGACGAAAAGATTTCTTAGTGTCACTGATCAAAACACTACACGCTTACGTTCTGTTACTTAAAATACACATTGTATGCCAAAAATTTATTAACGGGTTATATATTTTCTTTTTGTTATACATGTTTCAGATTTGTTTCATGTTGGAAGGTGGACGGAATTTCATAAGATCTGGTGGTGCTACTTCAGCCGCTAACGCTGGGATTTCAGATAGAATTTTCAAGAAACATGGAAGGTGGAAATCAGACAGAGCAAAAGATGGTTACGTAAAGGAGGACCTTAAAACACAGTTGTCTGTTTCACAAAATTTAGGAATTTAATAAATAATCTTTTTCCTTATGTTTTTCCCGTTCTTTGTGTGTCGAAAATGTGCACTTGTCTCTGCAAGTGGCGTCTCCCATGTGAGAGTTTGTGGTTATTTGATAAATATTTTATATTCGTTTGAGTTTACAAATTAGAATTTAAATGTATTTATCAAAGTTGTACAAAAGTCGAACATGAAGAATGTTGTTGTTGTTTATAGTTAACACGTGTTTAGTTATTTACAGTAAGGTCGGTTTGAAAGGGGTTTAAAGTTTCATGCACGAGTGAATTCAGGTAGTTTAAAGTCATTCCAGCCATTGCAGTTAAAGTGACCAGTAGCACTTTTTCCAAATAAATAATATAATAATTTTATATTATTCATTTTCAGATTTGTTCATCTTTAGTATGCGGTAACCAGTACCAGCTGAGAATGTTCGGTGTATTTACACAAAAACATTGATTTCATTATACATATACGAATAATAAAATGTGCACTTGTCTCTGCAAGTGGCGTCTCCCATATGTGAGAGTTTGTGGTTATTTGATAAATATTTTATATTCGTTTGAGTTTATGAATTAGAATTTAAAACTTATTAGAGTTAGATTATATAAAGTACTGGTAAGCTTACCGGATTGTACATGTATCTGCACAGCTACTTTTGCATAGGTACGTACTATTTCTGTACCAAAAATCTGTAGTACTTAAAATCTACTTTTAATATTCAGTACTATGTTGTTACCTTAAGTAGCCTTAAGTACCTGTTAAGTTATTGTAATATTTAGGTACCTGTATTTTACAGTACTTGATTTGTACTTGAAATAAGTACTACAGATTTTTGGTTGCACGGTTACATTTTCAGCATTTTGAAAGTTTGTCTTTTTCAAATCTCATAAAGTTATGATGTTCAAACATGGAATACGGTGATCATTGTTGGTTTTATTTTCGTACCAATATTTTAAGTGCAAATCAAGTACTGGAAAATACAAGTACCTAGTAAATATTACAATAATTCTAAAGTAAAGAAATAGTACTTACTATTAAAAGTAAATTTCAAGTACTACATATTCTAAGTACAGAAATAGTACCTATGTAAAAGTAGCTGTGTACATTTGTAAGTTTCCGTGCTTCAACACATAGATGAAAACGATCAGAATTCCATGACCTATAAATATTTTCCTTTAAACTTTAATAAAGTTCACAAAAAACAGGAAAAGAAAACATCGGTGTCGGATAATCGTTAAGACATTGTTGTGAGAACAATCATAATCTTATGATCTGCTAGTATATAAAATGGTAATAAAAAATGATTATACCATGCACTTTAAAACACTGTTATACGGACGATCGGCATCACATTCAAATCTGAGGATTGCAGTAAGAAAATTAGACATCTATACAAGAGAGTGAGAACAGTTAGTATCCATTAACTTCCGAAGTACGTGTTATTTTTTTTTATGAAACGAAATTCTGATATAATTGATAATTGATGTATCGACAGTATATCCGTTTAAAAGTTTTAAAGCTAATCAAAATATTACAATAGGTTGCATTTTGTAAATATAGCTGTTTATCAAACCATGCATTTTTTGGGGAGATCAAGAATATTCACAGAAAATTAATTTGTTTACATACTGGATCCCAGTTATGCTCTCTGTTGCAGCTCACAAAGACATAACTTGGGAATGTTACCAGTAAATATTCATGGGAATGTTGTTTATGTTGAAATATGTGGTAACCCTACATTCGAGACAGGGGTAGTAAAGAAAATTTGTGTTAGTTTAAACTCTGAGAAGTTCAAGGAATATTTACATTGAAAATATGCCGCACAGCCCTATATTTTGACCTTTAAAAAAAAATTGTAGTGCATATGAAGTTTGAATTCTAGGATAGGATTTTTTTTAAAACCGCACAGTAAAAGTGGTACAGTTTTAGCCGTGAAAGGAATTTCTATGGGAAATTGCATTGTCAATATTTACAGAAATGCAACTTACAACTCCATCAGCATGCTTAGGAAAATTTTACTTACTCAATAGAAGGATTACAACTACGATTAATTTACATTCTTAAACCCCAACCCTAAAACGCAAAAGATGATAGATATAACAAGTATATATGATGGGGATTGGAGGGTTGTTTGTGAAGACACTAATCTTATTAAGTTTAGGTATCAAATACAGGGATGGACGATCCAGTTCATCATCTTTGGTTGAAAACTAAAGGAACATATAACAGACCTATGATTATCCAGGATTTCCTCTTTGGTAAGTGTCGTGAGGGTATATATTGGGTTTCCAAGAGAATTGTCAATACCTCATTTGTTTATTAAGCTATTAATGTAATGAGTTTTACACACAGAAACGATGTTGTTTGGGGCTTTATCTGCGCAGACAACAACATATTTGTAATGAAGGTAGAATAAGTGTTTTTGCAACATTAGGGTCTTCAAAGATTGTCGTAGCATGGGCATTGATAGACCCATTCAGTTTCTTAATACTTATTTGTATCAACGACCTCACTACATTAATTCATTCGGAAAGAGTGTCTACGTCTTCCCTCTCACACTTAGCCCATTGCCTGGCATAATCCCCGACTGAATCCATCAAAATGTTTCAGTTGTATTTCCGTTTGCTGGATTTCGGATCACGATATTTTGGACCTTTCGATAACACATTTCGTAGGGAAGTGTTATTTAAAACAATGTTGAGGTCACCGGTAATAACGTGGTCAGCCGGATGATATGTAAATTGGGAACTTACACAAGTGCAATCAGGAGGTTTAGACTTGAAGTCAATACTGAGATCCTGCAAAATGTGTTTGAAATTAAAAATTTTAGTTGCAATAGGTTTGGCATAGGTATAAGAAATGGTTAGTACAGACTGGTCTTGGAAATAAGGAGGTATTTTCGATTGAACTAAATTATGATGAAGGATATTGCCTAAGTTGACGCATCGAGACCTTTGTTGGCAAAGGAAAGATTAAGGAAAGATCTTTTTTATTTTTCATCTTTTCCAATGCGGACTGGCTTGAAAAGTCTGTGGCTTGCAATATCCGAAATTATAGCTGTACGTTTGTATTGGTTTGAATGAGGGTTTGTAACATTGGTTTCCAAACATAAATTGAACAGAGAATGACGTTTTGAAAGGGGTAATGAATAATATTTCGTACGAATGTGATGAATACCTAACGGCTTTTGTATAAATGACAGCGAGTCATTAATAGAGACATCATGCAGAGTAGGTAACGATGAAATGTCTCGTAAGCATAAAGAAGACTTTTGAAAATTCGATTTTTATATATATTTTTCTTAAAGTCTACAACATTGAACAAGTAATTGTCAAAAACTCATGTTTTATAGCTTATAGTTGGTATGGATTTGAACTTGTTGAAGGTAATTGGTGTCCTATATCTGTACAATTCCTTATACTTTTGTATTTGTTGGATAATAAAAAGATACCTTATTAGCAAGCATACCACATCATCTTATTTGTCTTTTTTTTATCAGTATAAGAAAATATTTGATATTTTTCTAACTGGAAAATATTTGAAAAAAAATATTCAAATTATAGTTGACAATGTGAATGTGCAATTCTCTATTTCAGCCCTTATTAACTTTAATTGTGTATTTTTAGTATGTTTATTACTAAGAATACACAATTAAAGTTAATAATTTAATTAACACTGGCACTAAAAAGTAAAGGAGAAAATAGGAGAAACTAACATGGAATAAAAATATGAGTGATTTTAAATGCAAATTTAGTTAAATTCTTCCTAAAAAGTAAGCTTATGCAAAGTTTCATAAAAACTCCATTGGGAAACAATTTTTCCTACCACGTAAATCAGCTTTAAGATTATTAAAATACATTGAGAATTCAAAATTACATTTCCCTTTAGGCTGAATTTTTGTCGTCTCAGATGGTCTTTCCTGATAATTCTACAGTATTGTCTTTTAAATATAAAATTTCCAGCAATAGGAGTATTTCTTAGTATTAAACAGCGATTGTTGAATCATAATTGAAAAATCACATTTAATCCTACGGTGCAAAGATGAAAATTATACCCCGATTAATTTTTAGGTAAACAGGAAGTTGGACATAAAAAAGATGTCACATGGGACACAAGATGAAGCGAATCACACGTACGCCATTTTAAAGATTGTTTTTTTAAGCAAACAGGATGTGTAGAATATCAAAGCAGAAGCAGATGAAGCTTTGTATCATAAATGAAAACAAATCTAGCTAAATAAATTTATAATAAATGTCTGATAATCAGGAAAAACCAAAACACTAAATCACTTTCAAACGATTACAATCAATATAAACACCATTAGATCGTGAAAGGAACATAACCAAGTGTTTTCGTTTGTAATTTTGGGGCCTGTCATAGCTGACTATATTATTGGTATTGCTTATTGTTGAAGGCTATACGGTGACCTCATGTCCTTCTTAGATAAAAAGCTTGTTAGCTTCATCAGTTCTTAATCAATTTTGGACTATCAGGATTTAGATTTGAGTAAAAATAACAGCAGATCAACTACTATGACATACTTTTACCTCATTCCCAAAACACAAAATATGATCATAGATATATCCAGTATATGAATGAATACGTTTATCAGTCACACACATACGGTCAATTTGCTTCATAAATTTTATGCTGCTATATTGTATTGTAAATGTACATAAAAAATACACTAACACATTCATTCCTTTTTTTGTATCATTCAACATAAACAATTACATTTACCTCCATTTAGATTGTTGATCGATTCCTACATTTAAAAAAGTTACCTCGGAAAGTACGTCATTACTAAGTGAAAGTGAAAGTTAAAAAAACCTGAATTTTTTGCTACTGCGTAGTAGATTGTAATGGTTTACAAGTAGCCACAGGTATGTTGATTTTTATCAAGTATTTTTGAAATCATCTCCAAACGACGGGGATCGGAGGGTTTGAAGTAAAAACTGTTACATTTTTGCAAAATTGTACTTCTTTAAGATACGTGAACGTTTGCCCTATACATATTGTATGGAATACTGACAACTGACGATTTTGTTTTTGATTTACATGCATAATGTAAAGTAACTTATTTATAGAACTATACAAGGTATGTTACAAATCGACATATTTAGTCGATAACTGTGAACAGTTCGTTACATTATCTTGATAAAAAATATGTAATGCATCATAAATGATCAATGCGTAGAAACATTACATAATAGGCTACTTTATAAATGTAACATACTTTTAATCATTTGCATATCAATAACTAGTGGATAATATTCATCAAAAATATAAAATAGGTATTCGCAATTCGCAATACACTGCACCGATAAAATACATGTTGTTGTTGGTTTATTAGTGATAGGTCAATTAAGGGATATGTAAATTAGATTGGTCAACATATCAACGATTATATTTCACAACTGTTGTTCAATTAGATATATATTTAGTTTGCTTGATATCAAAGCGAATATCGAAACTATATTCGTATATACCTATCAATGTATTTAACGGTAAGACAAATATTGATTAAAAGCTTGTTATTCAGATTTAATTGTAAAGATGTATTAACATTAAAACATTTGCCTTACTGAGTATGAAAGTACAAGACACAATTTAATTGTATAGGTATGGTGTTAAGGAACTGTTGAAACTTGAAGGAAAATGCAGAACATTTGTTATAATTCCTGCCTGACTCATCACGCTGTAAGGGAAGAATCACCATCCTTTTTAGATTCTTGAGATTAAACAATGGTTTTGAGTTCCTTAACAGCGAGCATTTTTCGTTAGTTGTTGTTGGTCATTTTAACGTCAGTCGACACCCAAAGTGATCAAATTTAATATAGTTTTTAACTGTCGAAGTATGTCAAAAATTCTTACGATATTGTATAATTAAATGTGTCCATTGTATTATTTAAACTTTGTTCTTAAAAACTAACCGTCAATGATATATTTTTACAAAACAAATAGACACGAACAAATGTATAACGCATCCGATAAAACGATCCAGACAAGTGTGAACAAACACTGTTTTTTGGAAAACTCTTCCTATGCCGAAGACCAAACACCACAAATAAAGTCAAGGTTGAATGAAAAATAATGGAGACTGCTTCTTCTTCCACAACAGAAGAGAGAAAGCAACAGTATTTATACAGTAAAAAGGTAGATTTTGTTTTTGCTTTTGTATTCCAATATTTTATTTATGAAATATAAAATGAATATAATATATAAAATATATTTATTACAGTTAATAACAGCAAAACGTGGTGATCTACAAACATTGCATAGTCAGGTTAATGATTTGTGTTTTAAACTCACAAATCGTAGATAAGAACAGTGCAGAATAGGGCATACTGTGCATTGCCGAGAGTAAACAAAGTAAGGTTATACTTTTTATACAAACAATATCCATTCCAATATAATACATTTATGTGAGTTTCCAAAGACCGACGATTTAACCTCTTTGGGTGGGTTGTACATAAGACATGTAACATATTTTGAAAATATGTAATTTGTAAGCAGAAAAACATTTTTTTTTTTTATATATTAATAAAAAAGAGTTCATTGATAGTTTTAGAAATTGAATAGAAATGCATTTCGTTTTAAATTTTATTCCCAATACTGTTATCAGTAATACTCCACCTTATATTAAAATTTTTGTTTAAAATAGCGGTATATTGATTAAAATAAAAAAAAGATAAGAAAGAAACACCGAAACTCTTACTTAGAATATAAAATGACAAACGCCATGGATAAAAAAAAACCCGACAAAATGACAATCAAAATAAAAATGGTAAGTAGTTCGTGCTCCACATGTGGTTCCTGTTGTAATGATGTTCACAAGTGGTTCACATAGAAATACCGATGATATGTTAAAACATCCAGAAGCAACCATTTTTTTGTCAATCAAACAGTCATCTTGAAAATATCAAGCTAATATAATTTTGTGTTCGAAAAAAAAGGTTAACTAGTTTTATGTTCCAATTCTTTAAGTAATGTAATGATATAGCACCAGATGCGCATTTCGGCAATAAATGTCTCTCTAGTGATGATCTAGGATACATATTCAAAAATACAATATCTAGTTTAATTGATGAGCTGATCAACCAAAAAAACTAAAGTATGACAAAAACTCGACAAGGAATCAGGGCTTTGTATATAGGCTTTGTATATATATATATTGATTTAAAAACTCAAAAACAGTTAATTTCAATTTAAATAATATCAATATGTTCTATGACCGAACCGCAGTACTGCCTATTGAGCTATACTAGTTATACCCTTATGGACTAACGTTCCATATTTAGTTGAATCGACTCTTTCGTAGGAATAATATAAACATAAAAACTTTAACATATAATAAACATCGACGAGCTAAAGCCCGTAAATAGTATTGCAAACTAATTCAGTAACATGTACTCATTGTCTCCTAAAAAACAAAAGAAACCCGCAAGAATAGACGTTGATATTCTTTGAAATACAATTTTCGTTACAGCATACAGTTCGGGCAATGGAGAAAAAAGCTAAATCTAATAATAATAGTAAAAGAAAAGATGTAGACAAAACTGGATCAAAAAGGAAATTCAAGGAAAAGGTAAATACAAAGGGCATAGGATAGCGCAAGGGGGATTTAAAATTGGTGCATTACAAATAACATTTAAAAACAAAAAATGTATGACACTATTTTAAGCTTTCGCAATCATTTAGCGTGTCATTAATTTCGACGTTCCGACTTTTTTTATTTGAACTGTACCGATTAGTTTTATGAGAATGACAATATAGAAATTCAGTATTAATCACAGATATATCTATATGATGTTGATAAATTTGAATTGTTTTATCTTTAAAAAAAATGCGTCGGAATGAAGGAATTGTGTACAAAGGGTCGCGAGAGTATCTTTTTCAAAATCTAGACTAATTATATGCATCTTAGGATTTTGAAAAATAATCGTAATTGACCACTTTACCAAATATTCTACTCAACTGCATGTATTATAAGCTGCACTATACAGCGGATTCAATTTGTTTGTATAATCAAAATAAGCTCATTTGAGTGAAGTAACTAAAATAACGAACTCTAAGGACTTTTCAAAACGGACATTCCTTCTACAACGGCACAACAAAAAGCTAAAACACATCAAACAAATGAGAAACAACTGTCATATTTCTGACTTGATATAGACATTGTTTAATGTTAAAAATGTTGAATTAATAGATTCATAGCTATTCATTAAAACAACTAGCGTTCAAATTTCACAAAATAAAATGATAAAAAAAACATAGTTTACTTGACGAAAATCAATGATTTGTTCGACAGAAGCAAACTATGAACGATTTGACTACTAAAAGATTAAAGATAGACAGAAAAAGGAACACACAGACTGAAGTAGAAAATTTGAACCATGGAAGAGGTGAATATAACATTCTTTAATGTTGTCTTTAAACATGGTAAAACGGTTGTTCTACTATTCAAATGGTACATTTTTCGATTACCAAATTCAAATTTTATGAAATAAAAATCACATCTAAAAATAAACATATCGCAAGTTTTTCTCAACATCTGACACAATGCATGTTCTCCGAATTACGCAGCTTTTAACCCACCTACTAGGTCAAATTAGTTGATTAAATTGGCTGAATGTTACAATGGTCAAAAGAACAAATGAGAAAAAAGTGTGATACATATTGAAGCCCACTAGAGAAGATTTTTATCAAAAATACAGAGAGAAAAAAGATAAATAATGCACTTGGTATACAATGCATATAGTTTTTTAAATACACAAATACGCGAGTTTAAACTGATTTTTTTTGCATTTACACGATTCGTATTGTATGAATTGTTTAAACAATTGAAAGTAAAAATAAGTAATGCTAAAAATACAACTGGAAGTCCTGCAAAACGGTTGATTTAAAACAAAATTATGAAATGGAAAGTAGATTTTCTTTGACATGTAAAACATGAAAAATTGCGAGAAAACTAATCAATTTTATTTAGAACTTTTAAAGCCAAAATACAGTTTTGCATTATCATTTAAGCTGATTATAACATAGTGATGTGTTATTAATAATCTGTTTACACGTGTGTTACTGCATCTTATTTAAATGAGTACTACAGATAATGGAGTATCTCATAACATGTACAAATTTTGTATCTTTAACAGAGATTCAACCGAAGTATGTACATGTAGGACAACCACTAGATGGAAGTCTAGGAGACGATAGTGACTTCAATGAATGGATGGAGAACAATCTCCCATCTCATCATCAAAAGTAAGTATTATTCTTTTTCCTTGATCAATATAAGATTGAAAAACGCAATGCTAAATAATCTTAGCTGTATTTGGCAAAACTTTTGGGAAATTTTGTCCAAAATGCTCTTCAATTTTATACTTTATATTTGGCCTTTTTAACTTTTTTGGATTCGAGCGTCACTGATAAGTCATTTGTAGACGAAACGCGCGTCTGGCGTATATACAAAATTTAGTCCTGGTACTTATGATGTGTTAATTATACAAAACCAGTCGGATGGATAATCTTACAAGTATTCACTTTTTACTGTCTCACAGTAAAAAAAAGATTGATAAACAATGTCTTTAACGGACGAAAATTGAATTGTCTGGTAGTGATACATTGCAAATCGAGCAAAAAAAGATAAAATTTAAAAAAAAACCAATAAGACAGTTGTTATTCCTATGTTTGATTTGTTTGAGCTTTTGATTTTGCCATTCGATTTGGAATTTCTTTTTTTAATGTTCCGCTGAGTACGGTATTTCTGTGATTTTACTATCTATAGAAGGTGTCTTGCAACTTATTTAAAGTCCAAATTTTATATGTTTATGTCAATTTCATTTGTCGAACTATTAAATGACAATTGTATACTTGTATCTATAAGAAAATAATATACGTCAAAAGAACATGACAGTTATATAACTGTAACCAATCTCTCTATCAGTAGTTTAATAAATAGACACGGATACACCCTGAACATTTTCAATGAATAACTTTAGTCGTACTCGTAATGCTTATATCAAAACTATAACTTTTACAATCACATAGTAAATATGCTCCATGCAATATTACTTTTTCTCTCATTAAAGATCAAATGGGATTCACTGGATTTCTGTCGAACACAGAGAGGATGACGCGTTTTACGAAACTAAAAACATACCAGACACATATGGATTACAATCTGCATTCGACGATATTGAGGTAGTCAACACCAAAACTTTGAAAAAACTAGCAAGAAATTATTCCCTTACAAGTGGCAAATGGATGTTGTTTGGAAAAACTGGAAGGGAAATAGATGGACTTTGGAGAATTGTTGCAGATGGTGTTATAAGGGGAACAATTCCTACTTTTGCAGCCAAAGTTAGTGCAGTAAGTGAAAAGGATGACAACCACGTCATTTGTATTTACAATGACGACTTCCTGAATGAAGAAGAGGTTTATGCTGTAAGAGATGGTATACTGAATTCTGGAATAGATAAACCATTAAAGTACAAACCAGATGTATATACCCATTTAGGAATAAATAGCTCGAACAAATGGGGAATAGATGTAGTCCTGTATCGAGGTATAAATGTAGACTATATAAAACAACCAATCATTTTCATGTATGACCTTTACATTCCATCTCCCAATATCTCACTGTTGTATGCATTTATGTTAAGTAGAGAACAACTGTTCAATTGAATATACCCATTAATTAGCTCTCCGAGTATTTCTTTAAAGCAATTTCGATTTTACTACAAACCAGGGATTTATACAGATAAATGCTATACACTTTGACGTGTACGTACATGCGTGATATTTTAATTTGATTAGTCATTAGAACAATAAGAATATTTAGCCTTTGATAAAAAAGTTTTGTTTTAATATGATAGTTAGCTGAATAACAATGTGTTGTCTAATTACATTAACCTTTTAATATTGTAAAGGTCAAGGTGACGCCATAAAGAAGTTTTCGGACAAATCGTTTGCACAAAGATTTGTTTTAATTGCCAAATTGGACGTACATGTGAGGATAAGGTCCAAAAAATACTAGAAATAAAAGCAACATGACTGCATAAGTGCGAGACTTCTGTAATTTAATAAGGGATGTCAAGTTGTCCCTTATTTGCAAGAAACGTTCTTGTGTAAACTGTCCTCTTTTCTTAATTTTGAAAATGACATTTTCACAGAAGATTGCTTGAAACACTATGCTTTTTATACCCGTGACAAACATTGCGTATGTTTGGACCGTTTGTATATTAACTTTGTAAAAAAGCATTCCAACTCTAGCGTTCCACATGCATGCCTGTCTATACCTGTAACTTGGCATTGCATAAGGTCATGCTTTTCTCTGGCTGTTTATGACGTCTTTACACTAAATCCATTGAATGTTGGATGTGTACGGATTGATATTTTAGTCTTAGATGCATGGTTTTTTTATTAGTTGTTAGTGGCTTTGAACTAGCTGTCAGAAAACTGCGAGTTCTCTCAAATATGTTCATTGTGTCTTTATGTGTCGGGATGTATAAGTTCCCGGCAGAGTCCACTTGTATTTTTGTCCATCTGATGAGTTAAGTCTTATTCAACTGATTTGTATAGCTCGTTCTTATGTTGTACTGTTATACCATTGTCCCAGGTTAGGGGGAGGTTTGGGATCCCGCTAACATGTTTAACCCGGCCAAATTATTTATGTATTTGCCTGTCCCAAGTCAGGAACCTGTAATTCAGTGGTTATCGTTTGTTTATGTGTTGCATAATTGTTTTTTGTTCATTTTTTTTCATATAAATAAGACCGTTAGTTTTCTCGTTTGAATTGTTTTACATTGTCTTATATGGGCATTTTATAGCTGACTTGGGTTAGGCAAATACATAAATGATGTGTCGGGGTTTAACATGTTAGCGATATCCCAATCATCCTTGTTCAAACGATTTAAAGTAAAACTTTAAATGCTAAAAATACTACTTGAACACCAGGAAAACAGTTGATTCCCAACCGGTAATGGAAAATATATATCCTTTTACATGTTTCTCACGAAAAATTGCAATGAAACTTTATAAGTTTTCTGGGAATTTGTGAAGCCAATATACAGTATTGTGAGAACTTTTAAGTCGAGGTTGGAACATAGTGATGTGTCAATACTATTTACAAGTGTGTTACTGCATATGACATGTATGAATACCACATATAATGGAGTATCTCATAACTTGGACCAAATTTGTATCTTTAATAGTCACTCAACCGAAGTATGTACATGTAGGCGAACCACTAGATGGAGGTCTCGAAGACAACAACGACTTTAATGAATGGATGGAGAACAATCTCCCGTCTCATCATCAAAAGTAAGAATAATTTGTTTCCCTTGATATATAAGAATGAAAAACCCAATACTTGGGAATAAAAAACCAGTTGGATGGATAATCTTACAAGTATTCACTTTTTTCTGTCTAACAGTAAGTAAAAAGATTGATAAATAATGTCTTTAACGGACGGAAATTGAATTGTCTGGTAGTGATATATTGCATATCGAGCAAAAAAGATCAATTATAACACATCAATAAGACAGTTGTTATTTATATGTTTGATGTGTTTGAGCTTTTGATTTTGCTTTTTAATTTGGACTTTCCTTTTTACATTTTCCTCAGAGTACGGTATTTCTGTGATTTTACTATCTATAGAAGGTGTCTTGCAACTTATTTAAAGTCCAAATTTTATATGTTTATGTCAATTTCATTTGTCGAACTATTAAATGACAATTGTATACTTGTATCTATAAGAAAATAATATACGTCAAAAGAACATGACAGTTATATAACTGTAACCAATCTCTCTATCAGTAGTTTAATAAATAGACACAGATACACCGGTCCGTGTATATCTGCGTCCATTCGTTTTTCGTTTTGGAATATCAAAAACAAAAAACAAAAAACGAAAGTGTTTTCATATTTTGTTTTTGATTTCTTAAAAACCAAAATGAAAAACAAAAGTATTTTCATTTTTCATTTTTGATTCTCAAAAACTAAAATCGGAAAAACAAAAGTATTTTCATTTTTTCATTTTTGATTCTCAAAAACTAAAATCGAAAAATAAATGAAAGTGTTTTCATTTTTCATTTTTGATTTCACAAAAACAAAAAACGAAAAACAAAAGTGTATTCAATTTATCTTTCCCCACACTGTTTAATTGTCATTCAAAAAATGACAATGTTGTCATGTGTCATTCATTTAAAGGTCGTTAAAGTATACATGCACAGCGGTTGTCAGATTAATACTACTTTAATCGAAGATAATGTCGACGGATGCAAAAGTCTTTAGCAATCGGAACAATATGGGTGCGTGAACTTTATTACTTTTCAGTTTAGAAAGGTAGATCCAAGATTATTAGAATTGAGGACCAAGGTCCATCTGCCAGTATTTTACGAACTACGAGGACGATAATGTATTTTGCTTGATAAAAATTTTAAAAATTTCCGCAATTTCACAATCAAACTTGGATATTAAAGCCTTCAATTGGTTTTCCATTAGAGCCTATAAGGTGTTAATTTTGCTTATTTGTGAAGACTATAAGGTGACATTAACTAGAGGCCGTTGATGGGGGATTATGGAATTGAGAATAGTGGACAAAAAATATAAATAATAGAGACAATGGACTAAGAAATAAATAAAATAGCTAGACTAATGGTGTTAAAATGTAATGATAAGAGAATAATTGTCAAAAAGTATAAAGAATAGAGAAATATGGCCTTAAATATCAAAGAATACAGAAATTAAGAACCCCGAATCCAAACCATCATACTAGTTGTCTTAATGAACGTTAGTTTGTCTCTGGGAGATTGTTATTGGTTATCATACGGTATTTCTTTATTTCTATGTCTACAAATTGAGAAGCGTGCTTTCATTATTTGCCAACATTTAACATATCACATTATAAAAAAAAAGACTATTATTTTGCAAACTACCATAGATTTCCGGTAATTGTTCTGCATAGACCACACAACATCGGAGTCCCTCTAATTTTTTTTCAAGTGGACCTCAGTTACCCACCTTACCCCATCATTACATAAAAGTTAATAAACAAACGTCTATGGAAATACTTCTGTCCGCACAATGTGTAAAGGGGAGCTGGGTAGCTGATGTCTGCTGGAGAAAAAAATCTGTTTAGCTTATAATTTTTCAAAGAACACCCCACCCTTACCGACAATGTAATAAGAATTGTCCTCACTAGGTGCAAAGGGAAGCTGGGTAGCTTGGGTCTACAGTAGAAAAATCCAGGGTGTTATTCTGCTTAGTTTTTTTTTTCTAAAGTAGGTCTAAAATTGAGGTCGTATACCCTACCCAACCCTTACCGGACAGTTTATAAAAAAATTCTGCGGCAATACTTTTATCTGCACTAGGTGAGAACGTAAGCTATAGATCTAGGGCCTACTTGATTAAAATTACAAGTTAATTTATAGCACGGATCAATCTTTTTTAAGCTAATAATTACATTAGATGTATGGTTCATTATAATACGTTATTCTGATTGGCTAACTAGCAATCTCGTGATATTCCTTAATCAATTGCATTACACAATGCAACTTTTCATTCATGATGACACGAGGTCCCACAATAAAGTGCACAGGTAAATGAAATAAAAACTTGATAAAAGGCGTGTTTTCATGATCCTTTAGGTAAAAATGTAATTATAAGTATTGAATGCTTTTTTTTTATAACTTTATAGGGTTGTAAAAGCGTTGACCGTGCGCACATTTTTAGTATGTACTTCGGTCAACGCTTTTACACCCCAATAAATTTACAAAAAAGAGCATTCAATTCTTAAATAAATAATTTACTTCCCCACCATATTTTGAGTACAAAAAATAAACCTTTTGTCCAGTCATATTTAAGCGAAATCCACTAGTTCAGAGGTAGAATGTTTTGTAAAAACAGTTTTGTGTGGCAAAAAAGAGTTAAAGCACGAGTGCAACTTTCCTTTCTTTTAATGCCGAATTATTATTACTTTTCATGAACTATTTGTCAGGATGCCGATAATAAGGAAAGCTATTTCACCCAATAGTGCAATTTTGCCATCATTAAAATAAATCATAATTATTTACGATTCTATAAACACTCAAAGTGTTGACTATTTAAAATGTAAAGCGGGCAGTACACTGTGTAATATATCGAAAGCGATTGATTTTGCCTTTATATAACTAATAATAACATAAGATGTATGCTTCATTATAATTCGTTATTCTGATTAGCTAATTGCATATGTCATGTTACAGTACACAACAAAAATCATTATTCATGATGACACGAGGTCCCACAAAAAAGTCAAAGATGAATTTAATAAAAACTTGACAAAAATCGTGTTTTCATGATCCTAGCTAAAACATGTAATTATAAATTTTGAATGCTTCTTTTTGTAACTTCATAGGGTTGTAAAAGCGTTGACCGTGCGCACATTTTTAGAATGAAGCGCTTCCGCGTTTCATACAAAATGTATTTCGGTCAACGCTTTACACCTCAATGAAGTAACAAAAAAAAAAGCATTTAATTTTTAAATGAACCAGAAATGAAATTTAAAAATTCAATGAATAGTGTTTTTGACTGCTGAATTATATTTTAAAAACTGATGATATAGTGGTTATATATTAATAAAAACATTTGAAGTACGTTTGAGTCTTATGCAATATTTGTGTTTATATATTTGAAAACTGACTGCTACCGACTGTCTGTTTGAGCCTGGTCTCACAAACTCAGCTAAATACAGCCGATTACATTGAGTGTGTAGACAAAGGTTATATCTTTGAATCGCTTGTGTTTTAGCTGAACTATGAAGTAACTAGAAAAGGTGTACCACCCTCCTGTAGAAGGAGCCTAGTCCTACAGACAGATTGATTGGTTATCTGTCGAACTAGTCTACTCTTAAAGGATGGTAGTTTACCTAACCTAATAGTACAAGCAAGCTAACCAAGGACAGCTACCTTTGACTACACACTCAATGCAATCGGCTGTAACTTCTTTACATTACAGGTTGCAACACCTTGCCAAATCATTGGGTTCCAATAAACGTTTGGAAAATTAATTCATTGTGCTTACCCATAGGGTTTTATGCAGAACAATTACCGGAAATCTATTATGGAAACTTGCAAAAACAATATCAAAATGGAAATCTAAGTGAACAATGAAGTTACTCACATTAAAAAAGGTTGAGACATTGAAGGCCAAATATTTTTTTTATTCTTGCGCGTCTTATTATAATCAGACGGTAATTTTAGAGTTTACAAAGAAATTTAATATTAAGACAAAAATTAATGTCGAGTTTCATTGGTGAAATTAACACTACAATACAAATAAAGGATTCTCAAATGATCATGACTTTTGCTTGTAGTAAAATGATCAATGAATGAGTGTAAGTTTAAACTCTAGAAAAAATATAAAACAACACGTTTAATAATTTATTGCGTCCGAAGCGCTTTTCTGGATTTACCTTCATCAGGAACGCTCAAAGCCAAACATTTGAAATCCGAAGATGTATAAGTACCGAAAATCGTTGAAGAGCTATATGTTAAAATATACCTAAAATAAATAGCCAAATTCATCTAAAGCCAACTTTGCCTGAGGGAGTTAAAACCTTAGTTTCATAATAATTTCAAAATTTATAAACGGACAATTTTAGTAAAGTTTGTTTAATCATGTCAGTACCGAAGCACTGACTACTGAGCTGATGATACCCTCGGGGACTGATAGTCCACCAGCAGAGGTATCGACCCAGTGATGTAAAAATATAAAACAACACGTTTAATAATTTATTGCGTCCGAAGCGCTTTTCTGGATTTACCTTCATCAGGAACGCTCAAAGCCAAACATTTGAAATCCGAAGATGTATAAGTACCGAAAATCGTTGAAGAGCTATATGTTAAAAATACCTAAAATAAATAGCCAAATTCATCTAAAGCCAACTTTGCCTGAGGGAGTTGAAACCTTAGTTTCATAATAATTTCAAAATTTATAAACGGACAATTTTAGTAAAGTTTGTTTAATCATGTCAGTACCGAAGCACTGACTACTGAGCTGATGATACCCTCGGGGACTGATAGTCCACCAGCAGAGTAGAAGTTCAGGGCATATAAACGTTGAAAATATGCCGTACAGCCCTATATTTTGACCTTTGAAAAACACTGTGGTGCAAATGAACTTTCAATTCTAGGATAAGATTTTTTTGAAAATCTCCATAGTAAAAGTGGTACAGTTTTAGCCGTAAAAGGAGTTCCTATGGGAAATTACATTGTCAATATTTACCGAAATGCAACCTATAATAATATTCAAGAAAATAACCAAAAGCTGCAGAATTTTCTTAAAATTACCAATGCAGGGGCAGCAACATAACAACAGGTTGTCTGATTCATCTGAAAATTTCAGGGAAGATAGATATTGACCTAATAAACAATTTTACCCCATGTCAGATTTGCTCTTAATGATTTGGTTTCTTAGATATAAGTCAAAATCTTCATTTTACTCCTATGTTCTATTTTAATCCATGGCGACCATCTTGGTTAGTTGGCCAGGTCACCGGACACATTTGTTATATTTGATACCCCAATGATGATGGTGGCTAAGTTTGGTTGAATTTGGCTCAGTAGTTTCAGAGGAGAAAATTTTTGTAAAAGTTACGAAGACGGACGACGACGGACGACGGACGCCAAGATATGAGAAAAGCTCACTTGACACTTCGGGCCAGGTGAGCTAAACAAACGAGAAGCGAGAACGACAACAACAAACGACAACTACTGTTTTTTTGTGTGATTTTTTTTATTACTAGACCAAATATTTTATGATTTTTTATTATCTAGGACTGTATTTTTGATTAATAATTGATTACCAAGTTTGATAAAATCATATGTATGTATAACAAACATATTAACTTTGGCTTGAAAGACGTCTATTTAATTGTTTTCGACTTGCTCTGCTCGAAAAAAAATGACAAGAATAAAATCTTAAGATTGAACGCGTTCGTTCAACAATCTTATAAAAAATATATATATATATTAATTTTCTCATACACATAAGTATAACGAAATCAGAGATATACCTTTTAACTAGATTAGTTCGTCTAATTAACAAATGTAATACTAGTATTATCTGTAGTAAATTTACTGACTTCTTAAATAAAGGATTTGAATAAGAATGTGTCCATACCACATAAATGCCCCACTCGCACAATCATTTTCCATGTCTAGTGGACCATGGATTTGAGGGTCAGAACTCTATATTTGGCATTAAAATTAAAAAGATCATATGATATATAATATGTGTACTGAGTTTCATAAAAATATATCTGTACATTAACTTCACTTTCAAGTATAGGGATATGATTTTTTTTTCTGAGACAAGTGCTTGTGACAATCCAAAAGAACTTGCAATCATTCGATGTTCAGTACTTCAGTACTTTGATTGTTTGAAAACGAGGTTAAAATACCCTGCCACATTCGGTATGTGTTTTGTTAGACCTTTTTTTTCTTCTTTTTTGTATCGATCTCATACTTTAAGTCCTTTTCCACTGATTTGTATAGTTTGTTCTTATGCTGTGCTGTAACAAAACTGTCCCGGCTGTTTACAAGCATGTTAAACGCCACAATATATTGCATGTGCCTGCTCCAACCCAGGAGCATGTAGTTCAGTAGTTTTCGTTTGTTGATGTCTTTTATATGTTTTTTTCGTAATTTATGTTGTTTTAAAATAGGCCGTTATTTTTCTCAATTGAACTGTTTCATATTTTTCAATTCATGGACTATTGTAGCCGACAATACCGTATGTTTTTTTCTCCTTGTTGAAGATTATACGGTTTCCTATATATAATTGCTTACATCCACTACATTTGAACTTTGTGGGATAGTTGACTCATTCATTTGCACTAATACCAAATCTCCTTATTAAAAGTTGAGGGGTGTGTGTATTTCGTTGGAAAATTTCAATGTTTTTCTCCCAGGTCACCCAGTATGAATAGAATATTTTGACATTTTGCTGTGCTCTTGGATTTGAGTTAAGAGCCAACCAAAGCTCACGGCCTGTTGGTGGGTAGTTGATGACTATATGGTAAGCTCTGGATGTCTTTTTGAGTATTGCATACGGTGATTTGGTGATATCTTCATGCCATGCATTGTCCCATTACATTATATAGACAGCTTATCAGTCAACCTGATCTATCAAAGTAGCTCTCCTCGCCTTTTGTATAGTCAGACGAAAAACAAGATATAAACTGACTTAGCTTGGTATATACATGTTTATTTAATATGCTCATATAAATATAAAAAAGAAGATGTGGTATGATTGTCAATGAGACAACTCTCCACAAGAGACCAAAATAACACAGAAATTATCAACTAAAAAAAATATGTAATAAATGTTGAAAATATTATTGTGTTTGTGAGTGGACTCAAAAAGACTTCAAGTTGGGATAGATCTACAAAGACTAAAGGACGTTCATGTTTAGTTTAGCAATTGCACATGCCCACGAAACCGATGTCCAGATATTGTTCGGAAGATGTTTTGAGAAGTTACGATGCGACTGGACATGTAAAATTAAACTGTTACAGTATATTACAGAACACAAAACTGCCTATCTTTGCTGTAAATACAAGTTAAAAACCGGACATGGTTTACATTAAAGCTAAACATTCCAATCCCACGGCATCCCATAATTAAAAAAAAACAACATATGACCTTTAACATTGGAGGGCTAAACTAGCATTGTGCCGTGTCCAGTTCCGAAATAGAAAATAAACAGATGTGGAGTAAATGTACACGGGACAAAATCGCACACAATATATAGAAAAAATACAAATTATTAATGAACAGGGCTTTTATTCCTGTTCTTCATCTTGAAAGGAGCTGGAGGGTCTTCAACGAGGAACTAGACCATTGATCCTCATTATACAAAAGTAACATAGGTTAGTGCATCGGACTATACAAAAACATAAGTTCCTGGTTCGATCACCGTTTCGGGGAGAAAATTTCCAATCCACTATTAATAAATATGTTTCAACTAACAATAGCCACACACTTGACTTTGTGGATTACATTATTTTTTTCATCATCCTACATATGTCTTTTGATATTGTTCATACATGTAAATACTAAAAGTCTTACACTGTATCTATATATTTTGCTTCGAGACCAGAACATAATAAAATAGATAAATTAAAACTTGCGCTTTAGATTAAGAAAGGGTCTGAAAGATATTGTATCATTTTTTCCAGTTCTTCTGGGGTCCTTGAGCCCTTCCCTCGCAAACACTATATAGTTTGCTTTATTTGTAAAAGAGGCTAGTTACGCTTTAGTATTATCATCTTAGATTAACCTCTCCAAACTTAAAAGTAAAGATCACGCAACCTTATTGTTCCGATTGATAAAGACTTTTGCATCCGTCGACATTATCTTCGATTATTAAAGTAGTATTGATCTGACAACCGCTGTGCATGTATACTTTAACAACCTTTAAATGAATGACAAATAACAACATTGTTATTTTTTGAATGACAATTAAACAGTGTGGATGAAAGATAAATTGAATACACTTTCGTTTTTCGTTTTTTTGTTTTTGTGAATTCAAAAATGAAAAATGAAAACACTTTCATTTTTCGATTTTAGTTTTTGAGAATCAAAAATGAAAAATAAAAATACTTTTGTTTTTCGTTTTTTGTTTAGAGAAATCAAAAACGAAAAACGAAAACATTTTTGTTTTTCATTTTGGTTCTCTAGAAATCAAAAACGAAAAATGAAAACACTCGTTTTTCATTTTGATTTTCAAGAAATCAAAAACGAAAAATGAAAACACTCTCGTTTTTTGTTTTTTGTTTTTGATGTTTCAAAATGAAAAACAAATGGACGCAAATATACACGGACCTATTATCATCTTAGATTAACCCCTCCAAACTTAAAAGTAAAGATCACTCTCGTTTTTTGTTTTTTTGTTTTTGATGTTTCAAAATGAAAAACAAATGGACGCAAATATACACGGACTTACACCCTGAACATTTTCAATGAATAACTTTAGTCGTACCCGTAATGCCTAATATCAAAACTATAACTTTTACAATCACATAATATATATGCTCCATACAATATTACTTTTTCTCTCATTACAGATCAAATGGGATTCACTGGATTTCTGTCGAACACAGAGAGGATGACGCGTTTTACGAAACTAAAAACATACCAGACACATATGGATTACAATCTGCATTCGAAGATATTGAAGTAGTAAACACCAAAACTTTGAAAAAACTAGCCAGAAATTATTCCCTTACAAGTGGCAAATGGATGCTGTTTGGAAAAACTGGAAGGGAAATAGATGGACTTTGGAGAACTGTTGCAGATGGTGTAATAAGGGGAACAATTCCTAGTTCTTCAGCCAAAGTTAGTGCAGTAAGTGAAAAGGATGACAACCACGTCATTTGTATTTACAATGACGACTTCCTGAATGAAGAAGAGGTTTATGCTGTAAGAGATGGTATACTGAATTCTGGAATAGATAAACCATTAAAGTACAAAGCAGATGTATATACCTATTTAGGAATAAATAGTTCGAACCAATGGGGAATAGATCCAGTCCTGTATCGAGGTATATATTTAAGCTGTATATGTAATCAGTTATTTTCTGATATGACCTTCAAATTATATCTCATAGTTCACTAACGAAGGTAATTATATAACGTAAAGTACAACTGCTTCATTGATTATACAAATTACCTTCCTTTTCGAGCATTTCTTTAATAATCCGTTACTTTTGGGACACAGTTAAAGTATTCGACAATCGATTGAATATGCAGTTTCTAAAATATTGTATAGTCAATTCAAAGCAATTGACTACTGCTCATGTTGTGCTGTAGTCTCAATCAATTGTTGTCGGTTTATTACTATCATTTGTAGTCAATTCAGTGAATCTTTTCAACCAATACTTTGTTTTTAAAGTTAATTGTATTCAATCGTTACGATTGCTTACGAGTTGATCAACTCTATCATTTGTATTTCAAAGTTCATTATCGTATCAAACGTATACAATCGTTACGATCGATTAAGAGTAAATCAACTCAATCAACTGTATATTTTGTATTTCAAAGGTCATTATCGTATCAAACGTACACAATCGTTATGATCGATTAAGAGTAAATCAACTCAATCAACTGTATCTTTTGTATTTCAAGAGTCACGATCGTGTCGATCGTTCTAATCATTACGATCGATTAGCACTTGATCGACACAAACACATGTATCCTTTCCTTTTTCAAGGGACACGATCGTGCCAATCATGAACAATCGTTAAGATGAATTGAGAGTAAATCAACTCAATCAACTCTATCTTTTGTATTTCAAGGGTCACGACCGTATCGATCGGGTTCAATCGTTACGATTGGTAAGGAGATGCTTAACTCAATCAACTCTATGATGTGTTGTTTCAGTGGAATAGATCGTATCGATCGTGTTCAATCGTTACGATCGATTATGAGTTGATGAATTCACTCAACTGTATCCTTTCCTTTTTAAGGGTCACGATCGAATCGATTGTATTCAATCTTTACGATCGATTAAAAGATAATCAACTCAATTAACTCTATCATTTGTTTTTCAGTGGAATAGATCGTACATGTATCAACCGTATTCAATCGTTATGATAGATAAAGAGTTCATCAACTCAATCAACTGTATCGCTTGTAAACATATAACTTGACGCATTTTGTCTGTTTATTTTTTTGTATAATCTAAAAAATTGATAAAATATATATAGTTACTATTTACTCAATGAACCCTTAATTACATTTAATAAATTGTTTTAATGACATTTAAGCTTTTGATTTCAAATACTTTGGCCATGAGCATCACCGAAGAGACATGTATTGTCGAAATTCGCATCTGGTGCAGGAAAATTGGTACCGTTTATGTTATTAACAGTTTTGTCATCAGTGCGTTATAAATCTAACAAAAAAATCCATTTAAAATTATTTTTCCTTTTTCGTAGCCTTTGATTCTGGATGTACTGACGCGAAGAGGAAGTATGGCCAGGATGTCAGGCTACCTTTTCCATTGTTTATTAACATAACCCTTACCTTTATCCTTATCTTAACCCCTTACTCTAACCCTAAACATAACCACTAGCCCTAGCCCTACCCTTAACCTAACCTAAATAAAGGCAACAGTAGTATACCGCTATTCAAAACTCATCAATCCATGGACAAAAATCAAAATCGGGGTAACAAGCTAAAACTGAGGGAAACGCATTAAATATAAGAGGAGAACAACGACACAACATTAAAATGTAACACACACAAACAGAAACGGACTAAGCATTAGACAAAATCCTATGAGAATAACAAATATAACATCAAAACAAAAGATATGAATTTTGGATAGATAAGTTCCGTGTCACGTCTTATAGTAATGTGAATTCACACTAAAAAAAAAAGAGAAAACAAACGACACAACGGAAACACAACGTTAAAATGTAACACACACAGAAACGAACTATAATATAACAATGGCCATAACCTCAACCTTACGCTTGCCTTATTCCTAACTCTAACTCTAACCACTAGCCCGAACCCAACTGTAACACTAATCTTAACTCTAATCCTAACACTAACGCATTACTAACCCTAACCTTAAACCTTAAACCCTAAACCCTAACCCGAAACCTTAAACTGTAACCCTAAGCCCTTTACCTTAAACTCTAACCCAAAACGCAAGAGATATTATTAAAATTAACGATTTACAGGCAATGTTCAAATATCCAACCAATATATGTCTTGCGTAAAGGGTTTCTAAAATAAACTTTGAGAAACAAATTAGTCTTACATTTATTATGGGGAAGAAGTCCCAAATAACAGTAGAAAAATCAATAAAAAAAATCAAATCATTGTACAAATGAACCAAAATTCGTTCAAACTTTTTGATGTCCTATTTTGAATTCCCGTATATGCGCAAAAATCTACAATTTACTTCCCTTTTCCGGTCTCGTTTGTATGAAACTTTAAGTAAAATATATATTTATCAGTCTAGTATAAAATAGAAAGGAACGCAATACCAATTTCATTTTTAATAATTCCTTGATATGAAAAAAACATTACCAGGGTTGAGTTCAATATCGTAGCAGCTACGTAGCGCTATCAATATCTATGTAGCAGCTAGTCTATAGCTACAAGTTCAATAGTCAAAGTCTACGTAGCACTACGTAGCAGCTTCGATATTGAACGCGACCCTGATGATAGCGTTTATTTGTTTACATTGCATATGACGTCATAACTTAAATAACGCCACAACTAAAATCCCTAGCAACAGAACCAAAATCGAAAACGTTACGTTATTTCCGTTTCTTTTTTTTTAACAAATATTTAAGTTACAAAAAAATAATTCATACAGACTTCGTCTCCATTTACAGGTAATGCCTTCCTCATATTATTATATAACCTTATCCTTATTAATAACCCTAAAGATCTGGGATGGAATATTGTATACGGTTTAAATTTGTAAACAAGTGAACATGTAGTTTGTCAATATCTCATAACAATTCTTACAAATAAACCGTCGGGTCAACGACAAAAACTTTGGCAAGTTATAAAATTGATGTAGTGCTTTAAAAAGTAACAGATAATGACGTTGACGAGTGATAATCTCATATCTTCTACACTAATCAGAATATCACCTGTATAAATAAATAAAATGAAATTCATCTTTAATGAACCATACATTTCCAAACATATAATTTCGTTCATTGCTATAAGTATAAACATCCGATCTTAATAAAATTCATATTCATCTAACTCGTGTAACTCGTTTTAATATAAATTATTATTTATACAACATCAACAAATATGAAAAACTTTCATTCTAACATTTTGTAATAAAATATTGACAAAATTAATAATCAGTATAAATACATTTGCATGCAACTATCATTAGTCAGAAACATGCTGTTCAGTGCTTGTCGTTACTGGTTCATATGTGTTTCTCTTTTCATATTTTGTATATAGATTAGACTGTTTGAATTCTTTTACACTAGTCATTGTTGGGCCCTTTATAGCTTGCAAGCTTAGTGTGAGCCAAGGCTACGAGTTGGAGGCTGCGCTTTAACCTATAATTGTTAAAGGGGCACTAGCTACGAGATATATAAAAAATCTAAAGCATGATTTGTTTTGTTCAATCATTAATTAAAGTGAAATAGTGAAATAATAATTTGCTTTTATCAGCTAAAATGGTTCAATTTTATAAAAAAAGCTGATAAATATTGATAATGAATTATTCACTTGCAAGTGAAAAGCTCGACCTCATTAAATCCGTATTCATGTGAACTCCAATTTAACCCTGTAGAATGAGAAAGAATACGCATGCATTGCCCGTGTATGGTTATTTAAAGACAAAGAACTTTTTATATAGTGTGATCTGGATGGAGAGTTGTCTCATTGACACTAACACCACATGTTTTTATTTATATGTATATATGAAAATTTACAAATTCATGCAAAAAAATACATTCTCAGTTTAATATTTGCAGTTATAATTTGATGAAAACCGTTTTATAATATTTATTTCCATCTATGTCGTCGAAGGCACAAGTATTTTTGGTTCACGCTTCACCCAAGACTACTATTGGTAACGATCAAGTGTTTGTGTTTTTTTTATAAAGTTGACTTAGTTGATATTTGGTAATCAATCGTATCGAGCGTGACAATCAAGTGTTTGTATTTCGTATTAAGCTGATTGAGTTGATATTTGAAACATGTTCGATAACTTTCAATCCTGGGTTGAATATGTTTAAAGATTTGCAAAGCAAATCTGATGATGTGTTGAAAGTCTCAATTGAATAGGGAAATAATTTATTACTTTAAAAGTCTTTCATACGAGTGTTAGTTGGCCCTCGTATGAGGTGTGTTATAGGTGTGTTTATCAAAATTATTTAACAGCGGTTATTTAGGTAAAAAAACGTCGAAATTCTTTAACGTTTATGGCGTAAAGACACTAAAAACGTTCAAACATAAAATAATTTGAAAACAAGTTTTATTGAGTGAATTGAATAATACCATCAATGAAAATAAATGTAATTTTCAGAGGAAGAAATAACATTTGGTAATTTTGTATTTGACCTATTGTACGACAAAGAACCAAGTAAATCAGCAGTAAGTATACATAAAACAAATTGAATACTAGCATGATCAGTATAATCATTTAAAAATTGAATGATTTAATAGTTTAAACTTTTATATCATATAAAAGTATAAACTTTACAAGGCTGGAGCATCATATAAAAAAGAAGATGTTTATGATTGCCAATGAGAAAACTCTCCACAAGCATGACAAGAGACCGAATGACACAGAATTAACAACTATAGGTCATCGTATGGTCTACGTAGTACGACACTAGATTAAAACTGACGTTGAAACGTATCAACCGGCCACCGAAAGTTGTTTTTGTGAAGCCAAGGTGGTCGTGTGGTCTAGCGGGACTGCTTCAGTGCAGGCGAGTTGGTGTCTCGATATCTCAGTCGCATAGGTTCGAGGGAAGAACAAAACAATTGCGAAAGCAAATTTACAGATCTAACATTGTTGGGTTGATGTTTAGATGAATTGTATACAGAGAGATAACAAATAAATGAGCACATTCAAATAGAACCCGACAAAACTTGACATTAAAAAAGGCAGAGAAATTTCCTTTCTCAAATAATCATTCAAATCTACGAACAATACGCGATATTAATTTTGAACCCTGACGTTTTTTTTTTGTTGTAAATATTGCAGGTAGCTGGAATCACCTTATCGAACATGTCTTCTCCGTTGTTTTCTATTTCTGGTCCAAATAGGAACTGTATAATTCCTTTAACTCTTGGAATAAAATCGATTTCGCGCCTAGTGAGATATGGAAATAGCAACGACCAAGTGAGACTCGCAATCCTGTTCCATGACGGAAACACTTGTATAAAAGGAATTGCGTTTGGCGCTTCGGCCCGCAAATGGAAAGAGACTTTAAAAGTTGCATGTACATATAAAATGCGCAGTTACGTTATTAAGTATAGTGATAGAAAATATAACAATACTAAATATGAGATCCATATCTGGGAAAATACTGTCATTAAGAAGATTAAACATGGGTATCCTAAAATACCAAAAGAGGAAAAAATGCAGCTATCAGAACTTGATAAACAATTTGAGAACTTGTTAGTGTCAACATCAAACGTAATGTTCAGTAGGATTGGACCAATACTCAGACCCAAAAAAAAGTTCCTGCGAGAAGTATACGTAAAGGATTCAACAGGACAAATTAAGTTCAAAATATGGTCGAATGAAGAACACGATTTTCCTTACAATGTAGGCGATAGTGTAAAACTTAAATACGTGTATTTGAGGTACGATAGTTACTGTGGACAATATTTTCTAGAAAAGAACGATAACACGAGGATTAACAAATGTAACGCATAGCAAAACTATTCATGCTTTTGTGAACATTAATGCACAATATGTATGCACATTTTTAACTACAACTATTTTAGAAATGTCACATTTTTTCTTTATATCAGTACTGCTTAATTGAAAGCTTGAGTGTCTGGTATAGTTAATAATATAATATAGCATATGGGTATATTTATGATTATTAATACAGACTGAACGGTTATCTATAGTTGATTATATTCTCGTTTACTGGTATTTCACGATTATTTACTCACTGACAATAAACCTTACTTTCTTATCATGTAATTTATATTCAAATCATCAGGACGATTGATACAAGTCAATGATTTTGAATTCATATATGGTCGTAGAGGTTGTTTTAGTGTTAGAATATATATGACTATGAATATCAAGATTAAGAGTTAATAGTTATCAAAGGTACCAGGATTAAAATATAATACGCCAAACGCGCGTTTCGTCTACATAAAACTCATCAGTAACGCTCAGATCAAAATATTTATAAAGCCAAACAAAAACAAAGTTGAAGAGTAATGAATAATTTGTTGTATTTTTTTACTTCAGATTAATGACCATTGGTATTCTTAATCAATTGCCTGCTGGCAGGATCAGTATGTCTGCAAAATCTACATTTGTATTTTACTACGTTCCTGCTATCCTGGTCATATTAAAAAAGATATGTCATGGACACGATAGAACTACATTTGTAATATTCACAAAAAAGAAATCATTTGACTCCAGGGTCAACGGAAATGATGTGCCTATTGCAGTGCTAACATGGCTAATGATGAGTTGACACATTTTACTTAAAAAGAATGCATTAACATAGCAAATGTCAAAATTTCGCACGGGTATAGAGACAAGGATGTAATGTCATACTAAAAAGTATTACAATAAAACTTATTAGGCTTAATTGTAAACATTTGTGACAATTGTAACATCTTCTTTTGTTTATGTTAAAATGGTTAAAAAGTTAAAACAAGCAAACTGAATGTCGAAGTTGAATGTTTTTTTTTTTAAAGGATCCCATCGAAAGATGATGAGATATCAAGTGTTCTAAAAGGGTAGGCATAGTCGGTGATAAGTCCAATTAGCAAGATGACTACGAATATGCGGGTGTCATATGTGGAGCAAGATCTGCTTACCCTTCCGGAGAAACTGAGGGGTATATCAGTAATTATTAATCGACAAAATACAGGTGATAATCATTTCATTGCCGTAACATGGACTGGTCGGTAAATGATACTCATAATCGACCTACACCATTGCTGCAATTTCATTTTTAACCATTCGGGTATAAATATTTTCAAAAACAAAGGAACTTCTAAATAGCATATCGTTCCACCTAAGAGTTCAGAAAAAAGAAAACATTGAACATCTGACCAGTTGAAACATTTGAAATTGTGTCTTCCTCTTGCAGTTGCTTTTGAAGTAAGTTGGTACATGTTGGTAGTTGAAAAAAAGACAACTGACGTCTGTAGTTTAAGTTGTGCAAACAATCTATAATCATTCTAAATCCTTAATTATTTGTTACTTAAATGAATATGTAAAATTAATTGCAATTATTATGAAATACATGTACATATGTATCCTATTTCATTAAAAAAATCAATCTGAACTCTTCACTAATCTAGTGATGTTTATTCGTAAATGTCGAGTTGTTTCTGCGATATTTGGTGACAATGAACTTATCACTTTGTCCATTCGTTTGATCTGTTTTATCTTTTGAATTTGCCATTTGATTAGGGACTTTCCTTTTTGAATTTTCCTCGGAGTTCAGTATTTTTGGGATTTTACTTTTTCACGTTTGGAAAGATTGCACTTAGTCTATTAAGTTTAAATTTAACGATTCGGTATCTATTGCTTCGACTAGGTCTATTATTCGTCAATACATTTTCATTAAAATGAAGAAAAACAAATAGTTGGCTGCTTGCTAATAGTCTTTTTAAAAATTTGACACAATGAAAAAAACCAACAACATTGGTGTACACCGAAACGGTGAAAACACCAAGTTTCATTTTGACCACTTTTAAATTTATCAAAATGACCCTTTCAAATCAAATTTGTATGATTTTTTTTCAAATGTTTAAATGTTTTCATATCTTTTCTTTGATACAAAGTGCTTTGTATATTGAACAAGATGTTAAAAGTAGTTAAATTCAAAGTATGGGGCAGCTTCAATTTCTGTATACTTTGTTCAACTTAGGTGATACCAGAATAAAATGATATATACAATTTTGAACCCTTTTGATAAATTTTATAGACTTATGATGTTTATGTTAATACCAAGAAATTACGTTAATTCCATTGCTACATAAAACCACACCCACTAATCATCACACTTCGAAATTTCCAAGTAATAATAGAATCTAACTCACACTAACCGTGGTTTTTATTACATGCATTCAAAGATGCACAACTTTCAATAACCGATATCTTAGATCATGCTGCTTTAATAAAACGTACATGGACTTTTTTAATTACCATTTTTGATTCCATGTGTGAAAAGTGGGGAAAGTAGTAATTTTATATTTTTGAACTTGACGCCCTATGTATTCAGGTTTGTTTTCACGATTGTGAACATTTAACAGCATCTTTGAATAAGGTATATACCCGGACTAATGAATATATTTCTTTAAACAAATGCATTCGTCTGATTGAAATTACAATTCTCTGCATTTTGGAAAAGCTTGTAACAAATAAAAACATTTCATTTTTCTATTTGATTACTTTTTTTTACATACAAGTAATCGGTTTCCATTCTTCGTGGTCAAAACGCGTTTTCGACATTTATTTAACTGATTAGTTCTTTGTTTCTCTAAAACTGTAACTTTAACTAATCAACTTAATATATTTACATGAAAATATTATTTTAAATTTTTTTCGTAGTCATTGGTTTAATGAGTCATTTTCTGTATTTCCAAATAACGTAAAAGTGAAAAATGAACTTTAATGTTTTACCACGCTACTGACGCAATATTTTGTTAGTCTGTATCAGTGATCGTCTATAAGGTAAGATCTATGGAATTGCAATGGTGTCACGATTATTGATTTTATCTCCTAGTTTACAATATGAAATTATATAATCTGTTTATAGATTATCAGCTTAATTTCAATGAAAAAATCAAATTTATACATATACTGGCATTATCACGATTAAGTGCATTCTAAAATGATATTTCGTTAATAATATCTATATTTTAACATCAATGTTATCGTGTAATGTTTTTACTACATGTGTTATCTAATTTGAAGCACTTTAGAGCTAAAGATAAACCAATCCCTTTGATAAAAGACATTTAAGTATTGAATTTGTATGGTCACATGATAAACTATGTCATAGATTGAAAAAGAACATTATACCTGACACAAAATCAATGACAGCAAGATAAAATACTCCGATAGCTAGGTAACATATGTTTAAAAAATTTCCGCAATACAAATGCGCATGCTTTTTCATCAGAGAGAACTTTTCTTTACAGTAGGGTTTGGGTGGTGCACAATACCAATAAAAAATGGAGAAAACAACTCAATCCAATGAGGATAAAGATACCAAAACACGAGGAACACGAAGAAAATTAAAGGTAACAATAGTGTGTACTTTGCTGTGACAAGCTTTCGTATCATATACACTGCTTTTTATATTTCATTCAGAGCAACTAGTTTTAGGGTAAATTTCAAAGCTATTCGTTTTACATCAGTACATATATAATCAAGTATGAAATTCACATAAGAATCAATAACAGTAACAGTTTAAAGATAAGTTTTCATACAATTATGAAATACACTACATAATTGAATGCTTTGCAAACACTGTCGTGTTGTGTGATATAATTTTATTGATAACCGACGAAAGCGCTCCCGCCATTATTAATAAGGTTGTTAAAGTGCATATCACTTTGCTTAAAAGAATAATATGAGTAAAATCATACATTAAATTTATATTGATGACAAAGCAAAATACACATTATATTTTTTTTCGAAATTATTATACTTCTGCTGTTTAAGATGTACTTAAGTGAGGTTAGGTGAAAATTAAAAAAATAAAAATTTAAAATAGATAGTTTAAGCCGGTAGAGCATTCATTAAGGATAAAAATAAGCAAAAGATATTGATAGGTCATGGACCTCCTTTTCGAGATATTTGAGATTTAAAAAATGGCGGGAAAAGTCTGACTCGGACTTTTACCTTATATTTGCATTGGTGTTATTTGGGTCTCAAAACAACAGACTTGATTTTCTAAAATTTTGGTAAATGACCTTTTATGAGCTATGAAGTCTTATATGAAAAAATAAATGGGTGTTATGGGGTAAAACATTTTACATTGTATTGTATGGAAAAACACCAAGAAATCCGAACATCTGACACAATTTCCAAAGCATCACCTAAGTACATCCTTAATATGTTTTTGTCATGTGTTGAGTCTTTTCATATTTGAAAGCGTATTCCAATCTTTTAATAAAGGCAACAGTAATATACCGCTGTTCACAACTCGTAAATCTAAGGACAAAAAACAAAATTGGGGTAACAAACTAAAACTGAGGGAAACGCATTAAATATGAAAGGAGAACAACGACACAACATTAAAATGTAACATACACAGAAACGGACTAAGCATTAGACAAAATCCGATGAGAATAACAAATATAACATCAAAACCAAATACATAAATTTGGCATAGAAAAGTACCGTGACACGTCTTATAGTAATGTGAAATCACACTCAAATATAAGAGAAAACAAACGACACAACGGAAATACAACGTTAAAATGTTACACACATAGAAACGAACTATAATATAACAATGGCCATGTTCCTGACTTGGTACAGGACATTATTAAAGATAAAAATGGTGGGTTGAACCTGGTTTTGTGGCATGCCAAACATCGCACTTTAATGGCAATGTTAAATATAACATTGAAATGACAACATAATATTACAGGACTACAATACAAATAAATAGGAGAACGTATTAGACAAAGACACATGATTAATAGACAACAAAAGGCATTAGGTTTAAAATTAAATACGCCAGAAACGCGCCCCGTCCACACAAGACGCACCAGTGACGCCCAGATATAAAAGATCGAAAGTGAAAAAAAGTACAAAGTTGTACAGCACTGAAGATCAAAAGTAGTGTACCACAATATCAACATTGTGATTGTCTGGTGTTCCTCGGTTATAATGCGCATCGTGTCAAGGAGCATTCTGTACATTGTTAGATTTCTACTGTGTTATGTTATTTTGTCCGGTTGTAGTCTCTTTTACATAGTACCCAATTCAATTCTGAATTTTAGTTTTACTCTTACAATCATTCAGTAGTCGGAAGATGATGTAAGATGTGTCACCGTTATTTCTGTGTGTGTTGCATTTTAACGTTGAGTCATTTGTGTTTTCTCTTATTTTTGAGAAATTGAGATAAGACGTGGCACGGTACTTGTCTATCCCAAATTCATGTATTTGGTTTTCATGTTATATTTGTTATTCTCGTGGTGTTTTGTCTGATGCTTGGTCCGTTTCTGTGTGTGTTACGTTTCGGTGTTATGTCGTTGTTCTCCTCTTACATTTAATGCGTTTCCCTCGGTTTTAGTTTGTTACCCCGATTTTGTTTTTTGTCCATGGATTTATGAGTTTTGAACAGCGGTATACTACTGTTGCCTTTATTTAATTCAAGTACTTGAAATAATTGTGTTCGGTAATTAGGGTGTCATTAGTTTGTATAACTCATAAAATTGAAAAGCGACAATCAAATCTTACGAGGTTGAAAAAAAAAGAAACGGCTAGTATATACACATACATTTTTACAAGATATCAATGTATTCTTTTAATTATTTATGACAAAAATAAGCAAAGACCCATCGAAACAACATCTGATAAACAAATTTAATAATACTTTTAGATATTTGGATGATATTTTGGCTCTCAATAATGACGACTTCAGTATGTATATTAATGAAATTTATCCTGTTGAACTTACTTTAAATAAAGCTAATACTAAGAATGACCACTGCCCTTTTCTCGATCTTGATATCTATATCACTAATGGAAAGCTGAATACTAAAATTTATGATAAAAGGGATGATTTTTCATTTCCTATCGTTAATTATCCGTTTTTAGATGGTGACGTTCCCTTGTCACCATCTTACGGTGTTTATATATCTCAACTTGTACGATTCGCTCGTGTATGTAACAATGTTTTAGATTTTAATGAGAGAAATTTATGTATTACTGAAAAATTATTACACCAGGGTTTTCGATATCACAAACTAGTCAACACATTTACTAAATTTTATCATCGGTATAAAGACATCATTTGTAAATATAGCTCAACATGCAGACTTCTAATACGTTCAGGTATTTCACATCCAATTTTTTATGGTAATATTCTTTATAAAGCACAAAGGTGTCAGTATATACCTCAGAAACTTACAAAACCTTTGAATAGACTTATTAAGAAGGGATATAATTACGATACTGTTGTCAAGTCATTAAAGATTGCATATTTTGGCGTTAATATTGAGTCACTGATAAGGTCTTTGCATCGGAACTAAACACATTTATTCTAAAAACAGTTGTCGGCATGACACGGGTTATGTTCTTCTCATATATGTTATGATGGTATGATACTAAACCCCTAACGGGAAGGATTGTGCCTGATGTTCATATGATGAAATCATAATCTTTCAGTCAGTTTAATTGAAGTCTGGAGCTGGCATGTCAGTTAACTGCTAGTAGTCTGTTGTTATTTATGTATTATTGTCATTTTGTTTATTTTCTTTGGTTACATCTTCTGACATCAGACTCGGATTTCTCTTGAACTGAATTTTAATGTGCGTATTGTTATGCGTTTACTTTACTACATTGGTTAGAGGTATAGGGGGAGGGTTGAGATCTCACAAACATGTTTAACCCCGCCGCATTTTTGCGCCTGTCCCAAGTCAGGAGCCTCTGGCCTTTGTTAGTCTTGTATTATTTTAATTTTAGTTTCTTGTGTACAATTTGGAAATTAGTATGGCGTTCATTATATATTTGTTTTTGGGGCCAGCTGAAGGACGCCTCCGGGTGCGGGAATTTCTCGCTACATTGAAGACCTGTTGGTGCCCTCTGCTGTTGTTTTTTATTTGGTCGGGTTGTTGTCTCTTTGACACATTCCCCATTTCCATTCTCAATTTTATTTCATTTCTCTACTTGCAGAACTTAGAGGTGTTAATCCAAGCTTTTCAAATTGCAACACCAACAAAATATTCAGAAAATGTAATAGAAATTCAATTATTCAATTTGTTGATACAAATACATGTATGACATTTTTTTTTTATAGATGCCAGATGAGCAATGGCCCTTTCTTAAAAGATCAAAATGGGACGAGAAAAGTGATACGACTCAAGGTACTAAAAGAGGTTAGTTTCAACACATCATGATCAGATCCGTCTATAATTTGAAACTTAACAAAGTGTTTTTTTACTGCAATGATTTAAGATATAGATTACACGTACGTTATCTTCCGAATTAGACTATTCACCGCATTTGTAATAACAAGAGCAAAATGATAGGTGCCACATGTGGAGCATGATCTTTTTAACCTTCCGGAGCACCTGAGATCACCAAAAATGTTGGTTGGGTACCTGTTTCTAAGTCTTTCGTTTTCTATGTTGTGTCATGTGTACTTTAATATAGCTTTTTATTTTTGTAATTTTTTTATTTTTAGCCATAGCATTGTCAATTGTCAATAAACTCATCATAAATACGAGGACTAAATTCAGTATATACGCCATACGCGCGTTTTGTCTACAAAAGACTCATCGGTGACGCTCGAACCCAAAAAGGTTGAAAAAGGCCAAATAAAGTACGAAGTTGAAGAGCATTGAGGACCAAAATTCCTAAAAATGTTGCCAAATAAAGCTAAGGTAATCTATGCCTGAGGTAGAAAGGCCTTAGTATTTCATTATCATATCATTTAATGATTTAAATACAAGTATTGCCTTTTAGTATTGCATGCGTTTATCGGACTGTTGTTGGCTATTTCACATGGCTGAAACAAAACATGATCACATTTTATTTGTCCTTTTTTGATTTATAAATTAATATAATATGATTTCATCTGTTTTACTACATAGTTTTACAACTGTTAGTTTGTAAATTACTATGCTAGAAAATACGCTTTACTGTACGTATTGTGTTTTGTTTATTCTACGTTGACTAGAGGTCGAGGGGAGAATTATGTCTCTTTATAGTACCAATAAACCTACAAAGTCATACAATTTTATAAGTTGCTGAAGGTAAAGTTGAAACAGGCATACTGGTGAAATTTGTTGTGAATTTCAAAGTTAAATAAAAAACTTCAAATACCCTCCAAAAACAAAACAAAGTAAAAGACGCCAAATCACAAATATGCAATGGAAATATTCATAATTGCTTCATATGTAAGGCTATTCTACAGTTTATTAAAAAAAAACCGCATTGTTAACTATTTAAAAGAGACAAACAATTACTTGCCTGAAAATTTGGACGTCATACCATTGGACTTTTATTAACCAATCTCTCAACTTATTGTTCATCGAACATTGCTATCACATATGGATAATTTGCATTTATCTAGTTATTCAACCAACGTATGAAATAGCAGGACAATCACAGGAAGAATGCTTAAAAGAGTATCATGTTTTTATTAAATGGATTGAGGAAAATCTTCCATCTCAACATCTAAAGTAAGTAGCTTGTTTCGATATACACATGGGTACAAAGCATGAGGATGCATCTTAAATAAATCGAATCGTAGCAAATGTGTATAAAAAACAAGACATTTTTTTTCTTTTCAAAAACGAAATTTTTTTTTACGCATATTTATTTCAATTGTCTATTAATTTGTGGATATTTCACTCGCAGGTTATTTTACCTAAATTTGAATACATAAAATGGAAATTATCAAAACCAATCAACAATAATGTGGATAAACTATTTATTATTTGACACATGGAATTATCTCTGAAAAACATGAAAATATGGACGTTTTCAGTAATGGATCTTATTGCTTAAATCATTTTTATTACAGGTTTCTTAACGTTTCATTCAAGTTATTTTTTAAACCAAAAGCATATCGTTACCCTCCGAATTCGAATTATGACCTTGTTTGTACTAATATGACCAACACGACACTTGCCGCATTTGAAGCTGAAGCTGCATACTCTTCTAGTGCATTCAAATTAATTTACATAACATGTCACTTTGCTAGTTAATGCTTTAAATTTTAATGTTAAGATAATGCTTAATCATTACTTATAGATCACGATATATAAAAAATAAAAAAAAATATTCATATGTATGTATAGCACTTACGTCTTTCCAGATCAAAAGGAGTTCAACGGATTTCCATTGCAAGGCCACATGAAAACGGTTCATACAAAACTAAAAGCATGTCCAACATACACGCATTACAGTTTGACTTCAAAGGTACAAACAGAGTCAATAGTCAAAGTTTGCAAAAGCTTGCTGAAAAACATTCATTGACAAATGGAAAATGGATGCTCTATGGAAAAACGGGAAATGAGATTGATCAACTCTGGAGAAGTGTTAGCAATGGTGTAATAAAAGGAACAATTCCTACCTTCTGTGCAAAAGTTAGTGCTGCTGGAATAGAGAATGACAACCACGTGATTTGTATCTATAATAACAACTTCCTAAATGAAAGAGATATTTTTGCTTTAAGAGATGGCATTCGGAATGCTGGAATTGAAACACCATTGGAGTACAAGGCAAATATATCTACACATTTGGGAATATATCGCGATAACAAATGGGGGATAGATCCAGTTTTGTATCGAGGTAGGCTATATAACTTAAATTAAGACATACCTTACATGCAATACAAACATATTTTATGTTTTCAACTTCTTTCAAGGGGAATTTGCATATATTCAAATTGCTATTAATTACTTCACCTTTTATATAAAAAAGAAGATTTGGTATGATTGCCAATGAGAAAACTGTCAACAAGCAGGGATGGGGTCGATTACTTTAAAATGTAATCTATTAAATTACAATTACATTGCTTATAAAATGTTATCGATTACATTACAATTACACCTTATTTCAAATGTAATTGATTACATTAGATTACTTTTCTTTAAAGTAATCATGATTACTTGTGATTACTTATGATTACATTGTATATTGTAATATTAAAGAATTTCTAATAACTTTTTATTCTCATGAAAAAGCTAATTTTGGTGATTTTTTTTAAAGTTAATTTATTAATCTTATCTAAAAGAATTTAAACAAGTACAGACTACAGAATAACGTGTAATTTGATAACATAGCTATAGACAAGTGTTCTTTCTCTATGTAAAAGATATAACTTTGTTTTTTTCTACAAATTTTAACCAACTGCCAAATTCACAAAAAAACCTGGACAAATAATGAAAAATCAATTAAGTATAGTTTTATTGTCTGTGAGGACATAATTGACACATCCATAAATGTTTTTACAGGTGTTAATCACCACTTCCACTTTTTTAACAAACAATTATAGTTGAGCTTGGGTATTAAAATTTGATTGTCTTAATTGCAATATCAATAAAGTTATAAGTGGTTAATTGTCATAATTTGTTTGAAAATTTTGAATACATACATAACATAATATTTATGGAAAACAAAATTTATTAAAATTGTCAAAAAATGAAATATGATTTTAAATTCCATTTTGAATCAAAAGGGCTCATGCAGTTATGTATGTCGACCCTAAAAAAAATTTGAAAACTAAATGTTTTCTGCTTTTGAATTTCACTGTAGTTTTATAAAAATATTGGGCATACTTATATGAAATTGGAGTTAAAATCAGAAGTGTTCAATCAATGAACAAAAATGCTTTCAAGACATACTCTTATATCATAAGAGCTAAATCTCACAAACACTGGAAAGCAAATTCCTTTAGTAAACTGTTAACAAAATAAAACTCTTGGTTATACAAAACTTGTTATATAGATGATACTATTTATCACATTAACCAAAGTCCCATCATAGTGAATACTATATTATGTTTTTTTATTCATGCTTTACATTTTCATATTGTCTATCAAATACTATTTTCCTATATACCAGTATACAAGATTTGTAATCAGCAAGTAATCATATGAATGTAATCTTAAAGTAATCTCAAAGTAATCATGATTACACCTGTTTTTGGCAATGTAATCGATTACATTATGATTACTTGCAATCAGAAATTGCATGATTATTGATTACATGGGATTACACTGCAAAATGTAATCGATTACATCTGATTACGATTACTGATTACGATTACCCCATGCCTGTCCACAAGAGACCAAAATGACACAGACATTAACAACTATAGGTCACCGTACGGCCTTCAACAACGAGCAAAGCCCATACCCGCTTGTCAGCTATAATAGGCCCCGATAAGACAATGCAACACAATTCAAACAAGAAAACTAACGGCCTTATTTATATAAAAAAATGAATGAAAAACAAATATTTAACACATAAACAAACGACAACCACTGAATTACAGACTCCTGACTTGGGACAGTCACATACTTAAATAATGTGGCGGGGTTAAACATGTTAGCGGGATCCCAACCCTCCCCCTGGCGAACTATAAAAATCAGTTGTAATTGGTCTTTGTCAGTCGTTAGTATCTAGCAATGCAATTTCTTCGACAGAAAAAAAAAACGGAAAACAGCTTTGACAAATTAAACTTTTCAGCTATAAACGTGCACTACCGAGAAACAAATGAATATATTTTATAACTTACTAGTAGACGCCAAGTTTTAAAAACACTAAAATGATTTTCTATATAGTATAGTAGCTAATACATAGTATGGACCTTCAAGTATTCACAAAAAAAACAACATTAGACAAGACAAGTCATGCAAGTACTGACAAGTTATGAACGATCTTCGAAGATTTTAGACCAATTAGCACAATTAGGTATTATAAAAAGTCTTTTTTATATTGTACAATGTTGTAATGTAATATTCAGGAGTTCCAAATGGTGGATTTGTAATAATTCCTTCTTAATTTGTAATACCCTGAGCACCATGCCGAGTGCCACATGTCGGGCAGGCTCCGCTTAGCATTCCGGAGCACTAGAAATCACCCTTAGGTTTTGGTGGTGTTTGTGTTGTCTAGTCTTTAGTTTTCTATGTTGTGTCTCGTGTACTGTTATTTGTCTGTTTTTATTATGGCGTTGTCAGTGACACCTTTCGCCCCTCTTTTCTTTACTTTCACCTCTTTGACTATAAAAAAAAAGTCATAACAAAATAATCTCGAATTCAGATAGTAATGAAAGGTACAAAAGGGTTAATAGTGAATTATTAAGATAGCAATTATCTTTTCAGATGTAAGAGGAAAGTTTCAGTCATTATTCGATTTATCGTACGACAAAGATGCTAGCAAATCAGCTGTGAGTACAATATAATTAATGTGTAATGCTAAGAATCAAGAATCAAAATTCAAATTTAACAAATGTTTTAAGATTTTCCATAATGCAATGTGAATATTGTTATGTATGATATCATAATGTTAAAAGTGTCTGATGGGAGGAGCTGTGGTTTATTTGTATCTGATGAAGAAATAATCCATCGAATAGTTTCATTGGGGTCTAAAGATGGCTTGTCAGTAACTGTTAACTGCTAGTTAACTGCTAGTTATATATTGTTAGTCAATGTTATAGTTAATGTCATTTCTTAGTTTTTTCTGTTGTCTATTCTAAAATAGGACTCGAACTTAACTCAAGAATGATGCTTATTATTGCGGGGTATGTTTACTCCATACTGGCTAGGGTCACATGTATAATAAAGCGTTGATCAATCGGCAAATTTACTGAGCTCAACCACATGTATGCGACCGTACCGAATCAATAACATCTAGCCTTTATTTGTCTTATGGTTTTTTTTTAATCTTATATCTTTATATGATTTGGGGATGAATACTTTACGGCATCCATTTCGCTGAACTACTAAACATTATTGTTTCGTTGAAAATTTCGCGCTGAATTTAAGACTCATTGGTGGCTTTGGGCTGTTATCTGTTTTATGTGGAGTTGTTAACTCTTTGAAACCCGTCAGTTTCAATTCTATTAATCATTGTGTCCAAAAAAATCACTAATCATGCGTGCTAACTCCCACTTATGCATTGTCGATTGTAACAGAGCACGTATTTCCATCTCTCAAAATAAAATAAAAAAAACATGAAAATATGAGAGAAAGTGGAATAGAACTATTTGTCTTTACACAGAATATTTTTTATGCGTATAAAATATTGACAACCTGGTTCATTAATGTAACGGAATATATTAAATGGAATAATGTAAGCACAATGACAGTAGAATCAATGTAAAGCATGCATTAAAATAGCTCTCTCTCTATATATACTAGGATTAAAGGAAGCTCTTTTATAAATCGACCAGCAACATGGAAATTCAATCCGCTAATATCGTTTGTATATATTTGAGTATGCGACTGGATTAATGTCTGAATACATTTATTTTAAATAACAAATATAAAAACATAAAATCTATATTTGCTTTGTTCAACAAATTATGTTTTTCAAAACAATTGCAGGTAGCCGGAATCATGGTGAAAATGAAATCTTCTACATTACTCTCAATTTCTGGGCCAAGAAAAACATGTCAATATCCAATAACACTTGGGATCAAATCAATTTCTCCAATAATTCAATACCGTGGAAGATGGAATAACGATGTCAGAGTATCCGTCTTATTTCATGATGGTAACACTTGTATGAGAGGCGTTGCGTTCGGTGCAGCAGCCCGAAAATTTGAAAGAAAATTAAAAGTGGGTCGCACATACCAATTTAGGTACTACAAAATTGGAGTCCATGATAAAAGGTATAGCAACACTAAGTATAGGATACATCTACGAGAAAATACTACAACTAAGAAAATAGAAAATGGATATGCTTATATACCAAAAGAAAAAGGACTGAAGATTGCAGACATGAAAGAACAAATTAGAAACTTGTTGGTTTCGACATTAAAAGTGAAAATTCGTGAAGTTGGTGATCTGACCAAACCAACAGAAAGGTTTTATCGCGATGTATACGTAAGTGATGAAACCGGGAAAATAAGGATCGAGTTTTGGTCAAATTATGAAGATGACTTTCTTTATGACGTTGGCGATCATGTCATATTGAAATACGCGACGCTGAAGAACAATGGACAATATTGCTATCTACAACAATCTGATTTCACGAATATTTCGCGATGGTAAAACAAGAAAAAGATGCATGCTTAAATTATTTACTACACATAAACATGCGAAGAACCACAAACTAAATCCAAAAGTATAAGATAGTTTTAAATGTACGATGAAATGACACATTAATTATAACAATGTATAATCAAATGTGATTGATTGTCCTGCATGATATCATAGAGACTTGCATACTGCATATTAAAACTTCTATTATATTTTTCATTCATTTTATTTAAATCAATAGCATTGCAAATGTTAGGAAGCAACATTTAAGATAACATTGAATCTCGAAGTTAAGATAGTAGAGTAGGGTGAATGCTTTATATCAATGCATAGGGTATTTTATCGCTTATAACTGACTTCCTGTGATGACGAATTTCAACACATACTCCTTTTACAAAATGGAACTTAACATTTATTATTTTTTGAATGTTTGACAGAGATTTCCTTCGATTTGTACTGACACATTTTAAAATAATCTTAAAAAAGTATTTTTGGAATAATAATTTCCTATCCATTCTGCTTTATCCAGTTTATTAGAGTATACTATAAATCACCGCTTTTATATACAACAATTTACGAACAAAGATAAAATAACGAGAAATGTAAGATATATGATAATTATTTAAGCAGAGTAGGAAATTACGTAATATCTATATTAAAAGAAAAACAAGTTGAAAAGGAAGATATATATTAGAGACCATCACAAAGTATTCAATAGTTTGAAAGTATACTCTAGAATTTAAATGGTGTTTGACTTTGATAATTACCGATTAACTTTTGAATAATGTCCTTTACAGTGTATAATGGCATAGGTGAAAACTTGGTCGTGGCAATAAAAAAATATTTATGTGTGAAAGGTTATGTCGGTGCGTTGCATTTAATTAAGGGGTTATTTCATTATTCTTTTTTTACAATTAAATTGAACGCTTATAATATCATTTGTTTTTGTTGATATATTTTTAATTTCAAGATTTTATGTTTGAATTTTTAATGCTATTCCTTTTTTTCAATATTTCATTTATGGAACGATAATCAGATCTAGATATTCCATTGTATAAGATGATTTTTTTTTATTTTTCTAAAATAAAACATATTTCCAAACTGTATGTAACTGTACATTACAAAAGACACAAAATATAGATGTCTATTCTATTTGAAAAACAGAAAAAAATTAAATCCATAACTTTATAATGACGTGATATTGGACTTTAGATTTAAAAGTAGGACGTTGTCATGAGAACGAACGTCAGTCAACCTGATTCCAACATATACACAATTTTACATTCATTTTTTGTATTCATACGATTGCGTAAGGTTAGTTTGTTATCTTCATTTGTCTTCTTTAAATCAATAAAATTGAGAAAGGAAATGGGGAATGTGTCAAAGGGACAACAACCCGACCATAGAGCAGACAACAGCCGAAGGCCACCAACCGGTCTTCAATGTAGTTAGAAACTCCCACACCCGGAGGCATCCTTCAGCTGGCCCCTTAAAAAATATCTATACTAATTCAGTGATAATGGACGTCATACTCAACTCCGAATTATACACAAGAAACAAAAATTAAAAATCATACGATGTATGATTTTAGAACATCGGTAAACTATACACATGGAAAAAAGTATTGCAACACCTAGATTTTTTAAAACTTGAAAAATCAGCCTCTTATTTTGGATGGAATATGATAAAATATTTGTAAAATAATACTAAAAAGTAGTTAATGATAACATTGGCATTACAAGGAACAACAAATGTATGAAAAAAAATGTTTTATTCACCCAAAACTTTTAAAACAAAAGTAAGTGTTTTTCATGTTTTTTGTACAAAAAAATGCATTTTACAACTTTTACTGTAGTCGAATTTTACAATGTCAGACATTTCAAAATTAATCTTTAGACGGTTGTTCACATCATGGTTGATCGTTAAACGCCAAAGAATTAGTACTTTGTGCGCAGCCTCCATTCAAACAGATAACCGCATCTTTACGTCTTCTGATTCCTGCTATAAGTCGACTAATTTGTTGCGAAGGTAGTAGCAACCATTCCTGATGAAGGACATTGTTTATTGCATGACGTGTTTGAACTGGGGTATCATTTCGATCACTTTACGACCAATATTGTCCCATATATGCTCGATATGATTCAATTTGGGCTACGATGGGGCAAAGGAAGATAAACCGAATTACATTGGAACAATGGATCTTCCTACACGATGCTAATTTCAAACTTTGGCGAGCTCTGCACTATATTGGATACGGGAAACAGTGTGTCTGTTTGTAGGCAAAGGTTCCCGGAATGGTCTTATCGCACGATAACCAGTAGCGATGAGCATATCTCGAACAGTTCCTGTTTAAAGGCTCCTGTATGGGCATCACTCTCTTTTTAGGATTTTATTGTTTGCAATGGTTTTCTTCTGATAAACCTTCATTTTGCTTGATTTTTCCTAGCAGATGTTATTGGGGGTCTTCATGATCTCGGAAGGTCTTTAACAGCGTTTGTTGCCTGATTTTTATTCTCAAAACGACTTATAGTGAAATGGTGATGACAACCAATACGTGCTATTATCACAGCGACATACCTGCTTCTCTCATGCTGATTATCTGCCATCTTGCAGTTATGAGTTGTGAATGACCAATTGCAAGTTTTCAATCACATAACATTATAAACCTGGTTATTTAAAGTGTTGAAAACAATGAGGATAAAAACATCTGTTTTACTGTTTACGAGTACAGTAGCTGCATGTGCAGATAAGAACTCACTGAGTTGATATTTATTGATTAAATTCAGGTGATATTTAAATAATGTTTAACTAGTTCTATTTCAACAAATTATATCACAAAAAAATGAAGAGTGTTTTTTTAATTTGAATTTCAATTTGGTATTGCAATACTTTTTCCATGTGGATACATGTATCTTTTTTTTATCTTGATGTCAGTTAAACAATTTTAAAACTGAGCTACACGTATTAGGCTAAATTGTCATGGACCTTGAACTGTTGAAACATAAGAAAACAATACTGCATGCACATTATGACCTCTCGCAAACTGAATATCTGATAACGTAAGAGTTGCCCAGGAGTTTATTGGAACCAGAAATCGTGACAAAAATTGCATTTTTGCAATTGAATACAACGTGCGTTCCGTAGGAAATCTTTTGTACTGTTGAGTATTACCGATTATCTTACCTCCTAAACATTTATTGGAATATGATTGGTTTAAAGCGACTTCGTGGAGACCGTGTATATTCAATATTAGGTTAGTAGAGAGGCGGGGCTTATTTCAATACACGGTTAGTTGTGGATTCACGACTTGGGTACTGTTTGATTATTTAAAACTATTAAAGTTTTGTTTAATATTGGTGATATCAAGGTTGTTGATAATGAATATTTATCGTTTACATTAGTTGTTTAGTGCAGACCAATTGAAGAAGGTTCTTAAAATTGAACACTTCAACACTTTAATACAGAAATAAGAAGATGTGTTATGATAGCAAATAAGACAACTTTAGTCTAAATTCTACAAATAAAGATAGTCGGTAAGATAAATTCGTTACATAGTGTACTAGGGACCTAATATGATATATACAGGGTAAGTAAATTCCATATAGGGGTTCGCTCTCAGTAAATGTCATATGGGCTGAGAGCGAACCCCTATATGGAATTTATATTTGTATATATCACATTAGGTCGCTCGAACATCATATGGAATTTACTTACCCTGTATATATCATATTAGGTCACTAACACACTATATAACTAATAAAACACGTCTTCTTTTTGAAAAAAATATAACCAAAAAATATAAATCATATATGTTCTTTGCATACGGCTGCTATGATCTTTCGTTTTGGAATTTTAGTATATGGCAAACCAAACCTATCAGTTTTATAAACTTTCGAAGGAATTAGTTAGAATGTTTAGATAAAGATCTCACCGACAAGTCGAACTTAAAGTTAAAATTGGAATATATACTTATTATTTAATATACAATTCAAATTTTGTCTGAATGCAAAATGTTATTTAGGAGTATTGCCTCACTTTACATTGTAAATCAAATTGAATGTCCTGAATTTCGTCAGTTATGCATGGTGAGTACTCAATATGTATACCTTTGTATTTGAATATAAATACGTTGGGAAGACAAATTAGTTCCGAGAATTGCCAAACGTTTTAAAAAAACTTAATTTACTCAGAATGAAATTCTAACCAGAATATTAAATGTCAATATAAATGAACTGTATTATTTTCAGTATGGTTTCACAATTTTGTGATTATGATTGATGATAGTGTCAAAAATGTTTAACAAACCATTTATAATTTTCAAAAGTGTATATTTAGATATAGAGGTTACAGGTTATATCCACAGGTTGTTTGATTATTTGATTGTGATTTTATAATACTATCTTTGTCCCTCATTGTATCACCAGCCTAAATTAAACCAACATAATGTTCATACTCGAAAATTATTCCCCAATACTGAAAGGCAGTTCAGAGTCCTTTACTACGAATTAAACAATCAGTACATAACCAACGTTAAATGTATTCAATGCACGACTTCATATAAACAGTCAGAAAAAACACATAATCTTGAGGAATGCAAAATATAGTTGAACAACATATTTCATCAAAGTCAAAAATAAAATTATTGATAGCAAACTTAATATTACATGTAGTAACAATAAAAACAATACACAAAGATCGAATTTCCCCTATTGTTTAATGGCTGTGTCAGGATATAGTATTTTAATAAATAATAAGCAGTTGGTAGACGCTAATGACATTTTGTGTCACAGTTAAATTTGGGTGATTTCCACTATCATAAAATCGTTTTCTGTTCCTCGATTTGAACTTAAAGTATAAGACGTATCCTCGAATTAAGACTTAACATGAGGAACATATTAAGAAACACATGTACAGACGGCTTTGCGTACCCTGCATTTGAGAACAATACCTTGTATGTAGTATATTGTGGATTTGTTTTTTGTCTTTTTGTCATTTCTTTCCATTTTTGATTTTTACTTACAAAGTTGCTATTTTTCATCAAACTAGCCAAAATATGATATCACAAAAATATGCTGAACTCCGAGGAAAATTTAAAGAGGAAAGGCCCTATTCAAATGGAAAAATCAAAACTCAAACAAATAAAACAAATGGATAGCAAGTGTCATTTTACTGACTTGGAACATACATTTTCTTATGTAGAAAATGGTGGATTAAACCTGGTTTAATTACGACAAGTTAGCGTGATTTAAGATCTTTAGATATCGATAATGGAACATACATTTTCTTATGTAGAAAATGGTGGATTAAACCTGGTTTAATTACGACAAGTTAGCGTGATTTAAGATCTTTAGATATCGATAATGTCTTCTGGTTGGTAAACTTACCGACATACGCCTTTCCTTGCGAAATCTTTTTATTTGTGTATGAGTCCGAGTTCCTTAATCCAGAAACTTGTCAAAAATATTAAGATCAAAGGAGCCAGATGGGATATGCATTTCCCTACTAATTCGGTACTCAAGGCTTGCAGCTGTCAACTAGACTTTGTAAAACGGCACCACGGTCTAAGCAGAAATTTGAAGAACCATGGTTATGTCAATATAAGTCTCATCATTTTTCTAAAATAAGTTAATCGGAAGATGTCAATACCTTATTGATAAGTTTATGAGCGTTGCATATATACATTCTTGTTTTCCTTTGTTGACACATTTGTTTCATTTTGTAGTGATTGAGATTGTAACACAATGCTGACTGATTTACCCTGTTTTTTTACATTTAAAACTATTTGTCTTTTTTTTCACACATTGTTGACAATACAATGGAATTGTACCAGGCTGACAGTGACGGTTTTAGCTAGCTATAAAACAAGATTCAGTCTACCATTTTATATACGAGAAAATGTATGCGCCAAGTCAGAAATATAATACTTATTTACAGACCATATTTATTAGCTCTTAAAAGCTTACAAATAAATGTTCAGATACTAATTTCGTTTAACATTTTAACGGAAAGTAAAAAGCAACATCACAGGGAAAATTACAATTAAATTTTAAAAATCCCCAGATTATTGAATTACCAACAAGCACTGATTTCGTTGGCAGGTTATATTAAATAAAATGTATTTATTTGTATATACAACATGTTGTTAAGATATGAGAACTATATTACCATGTCTGTTGTTTAAAATTTCAATATTTCCGTCTGTAAATATCAAACAATTATATTCTTTACTGTTGCATACAGCATGAACAATAGGAAGTCATACTCTTGTGCTGTTCAAAATAAACAAATGTTGAAAGAACTTTGATTAAAGGAATAAGAAAGGTTTCATTCGAATAAACAAATGAAACGGGTGTATTTTTTTTTTTTTTTTACTTGAAATTAATCAAATCGTATATATAATATAAGCTTCATAGAGATTTTGCCATATCACATCATCATAAATGGACGGAATTTAATTGTGTGAATAAAAAGAAAGATGAATAAGTTTAAATACTAGACCGATACAAACAATTACTTTAATAAAAACCAGTTAAGTGCAATTCATGATAATATAATAGAAGTATAAAAAACCTTGTCACGCATCAATATTTCCATAATATTGAGAAAGGAAATGGGGAATATGTCAAAGCGACAACAACCCGACCATAGAGCAGACAACAGCCGAAGGCCACCAACTGGTCTTCAATTTAGCGAGAATTCCCGCACCCGTAGGTGTCCTTCAGCTGGCCCCTAAAAAAGTATGTATACTATTACAGTGATAATGGACGTCATACTAAACTTCTACACTAGAAACTAAAATTAAAAATCATGTCTGTTTTTGGTTTTTTGTTAACTTTTTTGTTTACATTAATTGAATAAATGGCAACTCATAATAGTGAAAAGGGTGTTTTATAGTCTATTTTGAAATTAATATAATGTATAAATAGGCTTCCTAGAATGTTTCCCATATCAAATCATCAGTAATTCAAGGAACTACATACCGTGAACAAAATGATTTAAAGACCATATAAATATCTCGTCACGTATAAAATTGTGAAATGCATCCATTTAAATGCTTTAAATCAAAAATAAAAAACACTAAACCTTTATACTTACTTTGGATTATATATCACAGAGACGCAGTTACTTTCATAAAAAAACTGTCAACTAAATCAACAAAAAAGCAAGTTTATTGGTTTTTAACATACAAGGTTTGTTAGTTTTTATAAATATACGTTTAACCAAATTATAAATGTTGTAAAGTGTACTGACAACTAACTATTATATATAAGTTCAAAACATTTTCATATACACATAGATACAAAGGCAAATTGAAAATACATCAGCTCAGTAGCTATTACTTTGGTACTGACATTACTCATGTTACCTAATATTGTATTTGTCGCATTGATTTGTATTTTCATCGATTTATTCAATTTCAAACATGGTGTTCATATTTTTGATAATTTTTGGCATGATTATGCTTAATTGATACAATTTTGACGCTTATGCAGATATTCAAAATAATTTAGATATTTCATTGTCAGCAGGTTTTACTGCTTGATTTCCAGCAAAGGCGTCATGTATTTGTTGTTAGATGTTGTTTGTATTCTGTTAAATTGTTCCTTTTAAAAATTGTACACGATGATGACTGCTGTACCCATATTTTGACTATTTTATTTATTATGTCTGTTTAGTTATATTTTAGTTATATCATCGTAAATAAAACGGAATTTGATGAGAGGTTTAGCGCATTAAAACCAGGTTTAATCCAACACTTTCTACATTTGAAAATGCCTGTACCAAGTCAGAAATATGACAGTTCTTGTCCGTTCGTTTTTGATGTGTTTTGTCATTTGATTTTGCCATGTTATTATGGACATTACGATTGGATTTCCTCTGAGTTCAGTATTTTTATGATTTTACTTTTTTTTCAAATATCAGACGCTATGAGTTTCTGTTTTTTACTTTTTGCTCAATATGACTTTGAATGTCAAAACAATTGCAACAAGAAAAAATGTAAATTAAAAACAAATAAATAACAAGTTGCCTCTGTTAAAGCCTGTAAACTCGAGTTTAGAATAAGCGATTTGACTTAGAATGAAGACGCAAGCATTTTGACAATGCTTAACATTTTCAATGAATTTCTATGTTGTTGTTTTTTAAATTTTTTAAACAAATAAAAACACAAAAATTCGGGTATTCTGAGAGATCTCTTTTTTTCCTCTATCCACAAAAATGAATACCGACGTAAATACATGAATTCACCATAGTCATATTTGTGTCGCATTTAACTGATGAACATAACGATTTGTACCAAACAAAAGGCAGTGTTTAAACAGGATTCGAATAAGTATAGTTTAATGGACACCAAATAGAATATATGTTAAACTGTATATTCGTTTATAAAACTAAATACTCCCTGAAGCAGTTTGTTAATTATGTATAACACAATAACCTGTAAATTTCTTTTACATAAACAATATAAAGCAGAAGACCATTTTACGATTGGTACTTATATCATGTATATATATCATGTATATATTTATGTGGATAACATAAAAAATCAAAAATCGAAAATTGTCAAGAGGTCTGTATACGATTCGAATCATAGAATAAAACGAGTAAGAAATTTAAATATCTTTTTAGGAAATAGAGACTATGGCCATTTTGATAAAAAATCTGTATAAGATTTAATTCAATTTACTTCTTTTTTTTTAACTAGATGTGTATACATTTGCCAGTTTATGTACGTCATTTCATTCAAGAAATGTGTGTTTGAATTCAACACTTATGTCTATATGTGATTAGCGACAACAGTAGTTAACTAATGATTATGATCAATACTATTTAATACAAGTACAGTAAGAAGGTGTGTAATATCTATATTTTAAAAACCACTTCGGAAAAAAGAAGAGATAACAAAAACTATTCTCAAGAATTTTAAAGGACTTAGTATAATTTATAGGGTCATTGTGTTTATTACTTAACGATTGACCTGGATTACTGTGAATGTTCGTCAATGTACATAATGAAATAGGTGAATGACATGGTCGTATACATAAAAATATATATTTTCGTGGAAGTGTATATTGCTGCGTTGAAACCATATTTTATTAAATGATTCGCCTTATACAATGTTGTCAAAGACTCCGTATTGTTAGACATTTGCAGGATTGTGTTAAAATATTTTTTTTTGTTACTTCTTAATTGAGATACCAAAAAAATATGTTTAGCCCCGCCGCAATTTTGCGCCTGTCCTAAGTCAGGAGCCTGTGACCTTTGTCAGTCTTGTATGATTTTTTTAGTTTCTTGTGTGTTATTCAGAGTAAAGTATGACGTCAGTTATCACTGAACTAGTATACATATTTGGTAAGGGGCTAACTGACGGACTCATCTCGTTCCATTGAAGACCCATTTGTGGCCTTCGGCTGATGCCTGCTCTATGTCTGAGTTGTTGTCTCTTTTATACATTCCACATTTCCGTTCTCAATTTTATTTTATGAACATGTTCTACATCATTTGCAGAAAAGAAACGTCAATTACAGAGGACAAGATCGATTTGTCTATTAAAAAGCGCGTACTTCCAAAAACAACTTATTCATAATATCATCATAGACTTCACTTCGAAAAAAGTGTATCTTTAAATTAAGAATGGACATCAATCTGAGGTCATCGACCCTTGCCATAGTGTGGATACACATAGAAGTCGATGTATTTTCAATAAGAAATTACAGTTAATTCTTTTTTATTCGTTGAATACCAGATGTCGTGGTTTGGTTGGTATGAATGAAACACGAATTAAATTGTTAAACATATGATGTTTTACGTACATATCGTTAAAAAAGTATGCATACCTTGGCAAAGCCAGGACTCCAACCATTCACATGATTTTCTTAATCAACGATAATTGGTACCGACGGAAATAATGAGTCATCAGTATATCGAGTGCACCGTATACCACCTGACAAACTGTATATGTTTTATAAAGACATTTAATGAGATACTCACCAATGGACAGATAAGATGGTTGTAAAGGACAAGACATAGTGACAGATGAAACATTATTTCGTTTGAATTTCATACGGAAATTTGGAGTTTGTTCCTGAAGAAATATTTTACAAACTACTTTGTTCCAAAAAAAAAATTACTCAAAGAAAACAGAAACACAACATAAATTCAAATGTATATTTCATTGATGTAAAATTTTCATCATGATTATCTAGGCTTTGTAGGAAATCAAATCAATTTTACAACAAAATAGCCTGATTGAATTGTTTTTTTTTCAACCGTAAAAAAATAAAATAATTTGTCGAAATATCATTGCCCACATTATGTACACAATGTAAAAAATGCAAACAACATATTTACATAAAATTATGACTATTATTTTGATTTTGTCCGAAATCAATCTGACGGTTTAGTTGCATTAAATAACCATGTACAAACATTCTTTTTACGATGTATAGTAGGTTAGTGCAAACCGACGTTCAAAGGTAACGTCAAATGTTCTTATGTTTAAATTAATGCATGCTTACCCAACCAAATACGATTTATTAAAGGTTTACATTCACTTTAAGGTATTAGTAGTCACAAGTTGGGAATACAATTTGATTTCTAAGAAACGTCTTTGTTTATGATAGTCTAACAAACTTCAATTTACTCATAATTATATTCATAGTCGAATATATTAAATATTAAACATAAAACTCAATAACTTTCATACATATATACAGATAAAAATAGTCAATACAAACAAAATATCTAACCCGATTCTGAATACATATTCTATCGTCGAATAGATATGGGATATTGATATTAATTCACAGTTGGTTCACATAACTTCACATTTATATTCCACAATCACAAGCCCGTCTTAATTGAAATATCATTTGATTAGACCTATTATTGAATTTCAACTTACCATGAACAACATGTACTATGATACATGTACATGTGCATAATGGTCTTCCTAATTTCCTTGGAGCCAAGACCACTTCCGTTGTTTTTGTTATTGCCTGTCTTGCTTAGTCTTTAGTTTCTATGTACTGGCGTGTGAATTTGTTTGTTTTTTCACCGTCTTTTAATATTTGCCATTGCCGGGGATTTATTTTTACAACTGAACACATGTTTTCGCTACGACCTTTATACCTGATAAGTCGTCTATAAATATAAGAAGGTGTGGCATGAGTCCAATCAATCCAAGTCAAAATTTGTAAAAGTTAACCATAACCTATAAATTTACCGATTGGTGCAAATTCAAAATTCCGGAAAAAATGTCTGAGTATGGATTCGCAAGAGGGAGGAGTCGAAACCTCGCAGAAACCACTTACCTATCACTGTGTTGTTCTCTTTTATTTAGTTCACAAGCTTCTTTAAGTATCTTTTTTATCCTTAAACCGTTGTTTCCTCAATGGATTTTAGGAATTTGAACACTGATAACCTATCGAGGCATCTAATGCACTTTTTGAAATTTCTAAATGAAGCAAAAGTAAAAAAAAGATACAAAAGAGCACTATCAAACTTTACAAGTTCGATTAAATTACACAGTACCATATGGTGAAAAGAAAAAAAAAAGCCACATACTTAATTTTAAAGGAACTAGCGTGTTCCTTCTCATTTAGTGGCATCAGTCGTGCTAGCCATTGAATGAATGTTAAAAACTGATTTTTTTTTGGTTTACATGCATATATAAAAAGAAGAAGATATAATAGGATTGAAAATGAGACAACCGTCGAACAGAAACTAAGATGACTCAGATGTTTAACAATGCATGAAACCCATACCAAATAGTACTATAATAGGCCATAAAAGGCATTTTATTTCATCACGATGGGTAAAATCTACTAATTTTGCCGAAAAATTCATAAAGGATGAAATTTTCAAGGTTTATCTGACATGTCTGATGCAATTTCAAAGTCAAATAAGGGTGTCAATTATGCTATTTATATCCTTTCATTTACTTCTCCCTACTAGTCTGAGGTTCTTGTAGTTCTTAAGTTTTGAGAACAATATATACAATCTTATTCTTTCTTATAATTTTATAAGAGTCATATATTCAAAGCTGAGGCGGTCGGCAAGAAAAAGGGAAAAAAAACGATCATAGTGATTGCTGCTTCTGATGGAGATAAGGTTAGCCAGTGGGTACCCGCTGCTACAGCAGTACCTGTATCCCAGTTGCCAATAGTAAACCCAGTAACTATACCGACTACTGCATCAGCAGGAGTCTATTCAATGTTGTATACAAAAACAGGTTCTGGTTTTTATACTAATGTTTGTTTCCCTAAAAAAAACTCCAGTTAGCAAAGCCGATACCCTGTTATACTCCAGAGTACCAATTCAAAATGGGTCGATCATAGTCCCAGTCAGGATTCTACAGATCATTCATTACGTAATTGTAAAATAAGGTTGAATTGCTATGTGATTGTTGATTCTTAAAAAAATTAATAGTCAACACTTAAATATATTTCAAAACACATTTTGGACATTGAATGACAATTTGCATCGTTTTGCTGTGGGTCATTTGTCTCGGGGATCATGCGTCATTTAAGGTGGCTAGAAGCATGACGGGATTAACAAAGTATGATTTAAAATTTGTTATTTTTAGTCAGTTCCAGTGATGGTTGTAGTATATCTATATGCAGGCAAAATAAAAAAGAGATCATATTGAATATTAATATCACCGCATTAGTTAGAAATTTAAGGACAAGGTTACCAAAATATAAACAAACTATGAAACTGATTGTTCCATTTGTGTCTCTAGAATGTATTCATATCGATATGTGTAAACATATAATGCATATTAATTCATTTTATTCACTTGTGAATTCACCAAAAAAGAAAAGTTAATAATGCTGGAAAGGAGTGTCATACACATAAAAAAAAAATCACTGTGGTTTAAATATACAAAAGAAAAACATTCATAAGTAATAGACAAGGCATTTGTCCATTTATGCTACCCTTTAGTAAAACAATATGAATATCTTGTATTGATTCTACATGTTAAAGAAATATGTATGATGCGTGATCAATTACCTACAAATAAACAAAGGAACAATAAGATACAATTTTTGTTTCTGTCGACGTATGTATGATAATTGGTGATAAAAGGGAAGTCTATCGTATACAGTTATGTATATGAATGACATTATTTTATCGAAACAAATAATATTGTGTCAATCATGTTTAATAATGTTTGTTTATCTTTCTCCGGCAAATTAGGTAACAGTATGAGCAGCAGTCTAACCAATGGAGAATCAATATTGCAGAAACCAAGTCAGCTTAGGCAAGTTAATAATGTCAAAAAAATATTAAAACGTTCGGCTGATGAAAACAGCTATACTTTTGAAACACCATTGTTGAAGGCAAGTTATTACGGCCATATTAATGTTGTAAAAGAACTTCTAGAACGTGATGCTGTTGATGTTAACGTCTGTGACAAAGATAAATGTTCTCCACTTTTTTGGGCAATCCATGAAGGACATGAACTGGTTGTGACTGAATTATTACAACATTCAGCTATAGTAAATGATAGAAATGATAATGGTGTGACACCTCTTTGGATGGCAAGCCAACAAGGAAATGCTTATATTGTTAAACAATTGTTACAACATTCGGCCGATGTCAATATATGTGACAATGATGGCCAATTACCTCTCCATTTTGCAAGGAAGAACGGCCACTCGGATGTTGAGTTGTTGTTATTAGAAAAACAAGGAAATCAATAATGATATCGAAATTCCTTTGAAATATATTTATAAAATTTTTCTTATTAACATATCAATTCATAGCAAAACCTATCGAACTTTGTATTTTTATCTACTAATCTACCGCTTTGTTTTCTAATTATCAAATAATTCAAGCAAGTTTAGAACTTGACGTGTTGCATTGGCGTTTATCAATTTTTCAAGCTGTTGATCATTTAAAATTGAAGTTAATTATTTGAGTTTTTATGTTTAAATCATGAAGATTTCAAATTGTTAGATGTAAATCTTTTTTAGAGATTTGTGTGAATAGTTACTAAAAGTTTTGTGTTCATCAAATACAGTTGGTTCACAAACCACGCCTTTTTGATTGGAGATGTATAATATTCATAGAAATATTGTTTTGTTTACCTACTAAATATAATATCTGTGTTGCATATTTGTGGAATATTAAAGTAGGAATATACATGGATAGTGGCTAAATTATATTCTGAGAAAGACCGAAGATGAAGAGAGGAGTAGTACATAATATTAGTATAAATTCAAACTCATAGAAGTTCAGGTTATAAATTGTTTGAAATATGCTGCACATCCTAATATTTCATTGTATATGAACTTTCCATGCTAGGATATATTTATTACGAAACTTCATATTAAATGGAGTGCCTATGAAAATTTGCAATGCCTACATTTGCAGAAGTTTTTGTTTTGAAAAACTTATTTTGACTTTCTGGTGTATGCATGTCTAATATACAATTTATCACTATTGAGACATTGCATAATGTCCCAGGATCGCGATAAACCATCCTCAGTTGATGTTTGGAATAATTTGACGAACCATGTACGTATATTTGGCAGTTACAGTTCCTCATTGATGTAACTAACAATCAAACACTATCAGTATTTCAGTAACTACAGTAGTATACATGTACAAGCGTCACTCATTGTTTGACACATTTATTCGTGTAACCATTTATACTGAACATTTTACTTAATGAGTACACTAGTTAAGAAACTATAGTGATTCTTTTCGTTATAGTACTTCAGATAGTTCTGAAGAGTTAAACCTGTACCATCACTCACTATCATATTAATTATTAAAAATTGGTAATTGATTTGTAAATAAAAGAAGTGATATGTCTTGCATGAAAAAGGATTCAAAGCGTCCAAAATAAAGAATAATCTAGCAAGTCGATAAGAGACTAACGAAACAATGACAAAAACCAAAATACGGTATAGCAACAACAATCCAAGAAAAACTAAACAAAAAGATATGAACTGTTAAAAAATTAACTAAAGAGAATCTGGAAACTTATAAACGGTACTTTGAAGGATGTATATATATTAGTGTGAACTAAACGTGTTCACGGTAGTAGACAATCAAAAATCTAGAGTTTATGTATACACAATTTTGATGAACATCAATTTTTATAGTTTGTTCTTTTATTGTACTGTTACACCATAGTCACAGGTAAGGGGGAGTATTGGGATCCCGCTAACATGTTTACCCCCGCCCTATTATATATGTATGTACTTGTCCCAAGTCAGGAACCTTTAATTCAGTGGTTGTCGTTTGTTTATGTGTTAGATATTTATTTTACATTCATTTTTCGTACCTAAATTAGGCCTTTAGTTTTCTCGTTTGAATTGTTTTATATTTTCATTTCGAGGCCCTGTATAGCTAACTATGCGGTATGAGCTTTGCTCATTGTTGAAGGCCGTACAGTGATCTTAAGTTGGTAATATCTGTGTCATTTGGTCTCTTTTGGAGAGTTGTATCATTGGTAATCATACCACATCTTCTTTTTTATATCGTAATAGCAGTATAATGTTTATCTTAATCAAATACTATTTATTTGATGCATATTGATGAAAAACAAACCAAGAAGACAAACACAAACTGTTTAATATATGGTTTAAAAGTCATTGAATCAGATAACATTTACAAACTAGATTTGTAATTGCTAGCAATAACGGATGGCACCCTCGTCCCCCCATTGCCAGGCAAGCGGCAGCCATTTTGAAAGTTTCAAAGTCAAAGAGTGCATCTACACATGCAAGTCATCATTTTTGTAAAATTTCATTAAGTTTGGAGCATTTTGAAATTTTGGACAATTTTGCTGTTTCCATGGTTACGGCAGCCATTTTGGAAATTCCAACTTCAAAATGCAACTCCGCCCATGTCAGTTACTATTCCTGTAAAGTTTCATCCAGTTTGCAGCATTTTGATTTTTTTGGAAATTTTGAACATTTTTGCTGCAACCATGGTTACAGTAGATAATTCCAAAATTCTAAAAGCGTACATCTCTTTGCCACATGTCATGTTATATATCAATACAGTTTCATTTACTTTGGTGCACTACTCTTTGAAAAAATGCTGATTTTATGCATTTTTCCATAGGGTCAATGCAAAACTTGACCCCAGTTTCCATGACAACGGCAGCCATTTTGAACTATCCAAATATTGTCTTGACATCTTGGCATACTGGAGAACATTTTCATAAAGTTTCATCCAGTTGGATGTCATAACGAAAGAGTTAGAATTTTTGATATTTGAGCTGTTTCCATGGTAACGGCAGCCATTTTGGAAATTCCAAAGTCAAACTGCAAATCAGCACATGCCAGTTACCATTCCTGTGGAGTTTCTTTCAGTTTGGAACACTTTGAAAATTTTCGGATTTTTGCAGTTTCCATGGAAACGGCAGCCATCTTGACCATTCCAAAGTCAGGTGCACAACTTCATATGCTGGTCCACATTATGGTTTAGTTCCATCAACATTGGTTCATACAATTCCGAGAAACTGTGTGGACAAAAAGTGTTGAAGAAGAATAATAAAAACTAGAATTGCCATTGCAAGCAATAGCGGATGTCACCCTTCCCCCAATTGCCACTAAGCGGCAGCCATTTCAAAATTGTTTATCAGTGAATGCACATATATGCATGGCAATACATCTTTCTGTAAATTTTCAGTACATTGAGAGCATTCTAAAAAATTTCACAATTCTGCTGTTTCCATGGCAACGGCAGCCATTTTGAAAAATTTGAAGTCAAAAGTCTCATCTTTACTTGCCAGTTAACAATAATATCAAGTTTCATTAAGTTCAAAGCATTTAGAGAATTTTTGACTTTTTTGCAGTTTCCATGGCAACGGTGGCCATTTTGGAAATTCCAAAGTCAAAAGTCTCATCCAGACTTGCCAGTCAACAATCCTATTAAGTTAGATCAATTTTGGAGCATTTTGAAATTTTTGAAATATTTGGTCCTGTATCCATGGTAACAGAAGAGTTCCAATGATTGTCAAAATCATTCAAAAGCTGTATATAGTGGAGAACTATATTGTGTAAATATTTGATGATTTCAAGTTCTAGCATACCAAAATTATTTACCAAACCCTGAGGTTTTTAGAGCATTTTGACACTTATGCACTGTTTCCATGGTAACGGCAGACATTTTGGAAATTCCAACGCCAAATTACGCATCTACCAAAGTTGCTCATCGTTACTATGAAGTTTCAAAAAATTTCGAGCATTTTGAAATTTTTGAAATTTTTGGGGTAGTTTCCATGGCAACATAGTGGTTCCAATGATTGCCAATATCATCCAAAACCAATATATGGCTGGCACCTACATTGTGATAAAATATGATGATTCTGAGTTTAAGCATCTCTAAATTATTCACAAAACCAAAAACTGGAATTTTTCACAATTGTTCCGTTTCCATGGAAACGGCAGCCATTTTTTATGGTCTTAGACCCTACTGCAACCCGAAATTTTGTGTTCCTCCTTATAGTGAATTATCATTAAGATTGGTTCCATTTTACTCCAAAAAACCTGTCGGACAAAAAAAGGTGGAAGAATAATAATAATAACAAAGAAACATAAGAAAAGCAATATGTCACCCGACATTGTCGATCGGGTGACATAATAAGGAAAAAAAGAAACGTACAATAACAATACGTCACCCCAACTCCGTTGAGGGTGCCATAAAAACCCAAGTATTTGTAAGAATCTGTTCTTATAGTACTCAGTATTCCTATTGCAAATCCATGGTATGGCGCTTTTATTTGTTTAACATGATCCTTCAAATGAACATGTCAATTTTCAAAATAATGCATATGCTTGATTACATGGTGCATTGTTTGGTACACTTCAAGAAACGATAACAAGAATCTGTATCATAAGTTTACTGACATTTATTTGAAATTGTTACAACAAATGACAATTAAACTAGTTTTGCGTAAAACTATATATTTCGATGTTATCTACTTTTTAAAATATAAATATAAGTTATGCAATTTTCAACAACTGCAGGAAATTTGACACGTTAATACTGCTGGTGGACGTTTCGTCCGCAAGGGTTTTAATATCCCAGTAGTCAGCACTTCTGTTTTGACATGAATATCAAGTATATGGTCATTTTTATAAAATTACTGTTCGCAAAGGTAATACATTATTCAAAATACTAAGGATTGCTATTCAACTTTATACCTGTTTGGCTTTCTAACTATTTTGATCTGAGTGTCACAGGTGATTCTTATGGAGAAGAAACGTGCGTCTGCGGTATCAAATTATAAGCCTGGTACCTTTTATAACTAACTATATTTTTTTCCATTGAAGTGAAAAGTGTCAGTCGTAGAGAATTTGCATATTCAGATATAGGTAGATTAACTTGTTTTCTTTTTAGAAATACAGCGTTGACAATCTAACAATACAATAAGTACGATAACAGAAATAAGAACGACAACTCCTACATAACCTATAGCCTTTGCTGTCGGTCTATCTTCATATACACTTATCTTCGTCAATTTATACGCTGAAAATAGAAATATTTGATGACGAAAGCTACAACTAAAACACAATAGAGTATGAATATCGAATAAATAATTTGTCATTGATCCATTTTATCAGTTTTGGTAAAGTAAGAGCAAATATACACTATAAGCCTTGCTTTGTCTTCAAACTTGTCACTTCATTCTGATTAAAACTTTTGTGGAGTATATAACAAATGAGCTGCGTCGGATAGAAATCGACCTTATGCAAACGAAAATTAATACCTCTATTAACCTATTTTGGGTTGGAATAATTTCTACGGAAAGTCTGTAATTGTTCCAAAGGTAGCTTTGCAGAAGAGGACAACCCTTTAAAACGGACCAAAATGCAGCTTTTATATCTAAAATTATTCCAAAATCGATCAAAGTCTTAAACATGAACCTGTTACGTGCACTTGCATAAGGTCGATTTCTATCCGACGCAGCTGAAATGTTGAAAATACGTTTTCTGTATACTTGACTTATGGATGTTAAGAACAATCAAATAACTCTAGTTCATCGTTCGTATGTAACAACAAAATCGGGTTGTTTTTAAAGGGAAGCGAAAATTCAATTAATACGCGAGAAATCACTTTCATGTGTAAAAATGTTTCAAAACGTATTTCGTATTATAATCAATTCAATTATAACATATTATCGTGTTTCAAGTTATTGGTTAATGTTTTTTTCTGTACATTATGCTTCATATGAAAATTTTCCCGTTTATATTGTGAGAGATCTCTGTCATTTTTACAATATTAAAATAATGAAATGTCCTACCCAATGGACACTTTCCAGGTGTTTTATTTATACGACAAATTACATTGTATATATGTTAGCGGCAATAAGTGAAACTAAGCATTAAGCTTAAATCCTAGGCAATACGCTTACGCCTAAGCATTAAGTTATTGCCTGAAATTTTCAGGCATTAAGCTTATTTCCTGAAATTTGATGATGGTTATTCATCCTATTGTCGAACATAATTTTAGGCAATAAATAAACTCTGGAATTTATGCATATTTCGTGATTTATTCTTGATATAAAGTCGTTTCTCGATTATATTTCTAGTATTACATGTATAATATAGATTGATTTGACAGATCTTCAAAAGTATGTTTAATTAGTTATTTTAGCAGTTTAAAAAAGATTAAAAAGATTTAAAATAGTAAAAAAGCGACTCTATCCAATTACAAAAGAGGGGCAATTCTGTAGAATAATTATAATATTTATTTGAAAACTTGTATATTTCACTAGTCGAGCTGGTTTGAACTGCTCAAAAGTAGACAACATTAAGATAATTATGATTGTTTGCTCACACCATTTCCCAAATTTTTTTTATTGGTTAAGTGAATTTTCGTTGTTCACAGTTCCACAACTTGTGATAACATAAATTTCTATCAAGTTTTCATATTTTTAAATGATTATTTGATGCGTTTTAATATAAGAAACATATTTTATTAATGATTCTATTTGTTGTCTCTTGTGGACAGTTGTCTCATGGGCAATCATACCACATCTTTTTTTTTTTTTTATATATTTAGGATGAAACTGGGCCCTGTAGTTTTGCATCAGTAAAATAAGGACTAGCTAGGATAATCCTCAGAGATAAAGCTCAGATTCATTCTAAGTGCATGCTGAGACATGTCGTAAGTCAGTCCTTACATTATCATAATTTCTGTCCTGAGAATATAATCTTATAGGACCAATCTTATGACAGTTTAATTTCGATCAACCTAGATCTCATAATGCTATTATGTAACAAATATATTTTTATTTAAATGAATAAATGTCTGTTTTATTACATTGATATTTTAGGCATTAATTTTAATGCCTGCACACATTTTTCAAGATTTAGGCTTAAATCCTAGGATAAAAAGTAAAATCACAAAAATACTGAACTTAGAGGAAAATCAATTCGGAAAATCCATAATCACATGGCGAAATCAAATAACAAAACGTATCAAAAACGAATAGACAAGAACTGTGTAAGACTAATGCCTAACAACATTTAGGCAATAGACTTACTGCCTAGGCGTTAGCTTATTGTCTAGAATTAAAGCTTAATACCTAATTTCACTTATTGCCGCTAACATATACATGTCTACGTAAAAAGCTTTCTAACGAGACATTTAGGAGATATCGCCAATACATGATTCCTTTTCAGTTCATCTGATTCTTTCAGTTTTTGGTGTTTGTAAACTTAATTTTCCTTATCGTACACTAATTATTTACCAAGAGTGCCTAATTTCGATATGATTTGTGCTTACCATTTGTTTGTTCAGGGTCAATTGACAGGGTACGTTTCAATTCTGTTATTGTTGTTGGATTGATTTTCACATTAGATATCTCCGGTTTACATGTTATTGGTTCTGGACTAAGAAGTGGGATGTCTCCTGCTGTTAGTATATATTTTACAATTAATAATTAGACTTATATTTTATCAAGATGTGTATACCGCGTGACACATTTGTAATTTCTGCGCATGACCATTTAACAGTTTCCGCTTTACATAGTGATACAGTCACTAACTATATACAGCATTGTTTGGAATATCTATAGCGTCAGCGTGAAAACAATGCACGATTGCAGAATAAGGTTAACTGATTGATATTTTGATAATACCATTTGAAACAATTTATGACTTTCAATACACAAAAAAACTCGTAAAAAATACCAGGTATATCTGTGTATGCTAGACGCATTATCTTTCAAATGATATTCATCGCAATAAACTTGCTTGTTTAGCCGTATTTTATTTTGTTACCGAATAATTTTAATGTTTGACTGGACCTATGAGTTTGTTTTCTCTCTTAGAATCGTGTTTTTACTAGTGAATGGTGGATTTAGACGTAACTGATCAGAACATACTTGTTTTATCAAGCAGTTATTTCAATGTGAGAAAAGACAAAACGAAATCAATTGTGACTATGTCACAGTACACAATAACATATTTATAAAAAAAACAACACATGCAGATTTTGGTGAAAAAAATTGAAATATCTTCTCCCGAAAGGCATTGTCTTCATTTGTGGAAATAGTTAATTCTTCAAAATTTTCACAATGTAAAAAGTATCCGGCATTTTTTCTGTATTTTTTCTAATAAAAATGACCGTTTATTTCTTCATAAACAAACTTTAATAAATGATACTCATTTTGTATTAAATCAAAATTTACTTAAAAAAAAGGTCTATTACTCGCTTCAGAGCAATGATTCAACTCAATCGAAACATTCAAGTTTCCCCGATATATCGCAGGATGACGTCGCAAACTGAAAATGTTAAAAATGTTACGTCAGCTAACAATACCGCTAATACATGATTCCTTTTGAGATCACCTAATTCTTTCAGCTTTTGGTGTCTGTTACCTTAATTTTCCTTATCGATCTTGTGGATTTGAACACAAATTACTTACCATGAGTGCCTAATTTCGAAAACAAGCAACACTCATATTAAACGGAGGTACGTACGATTATAAAGATAAAATGGTAGTTACAGTATTCATATAAGCTTAACTATTTGATTTGTGCTTACCAGTTGTTTGTTCAGGGTCAATTGACAGGGTACGTTTCAATTCTGTTATTGTTGTTGGATTGATTTTCACACTAGATATCTCCGGTTCACATGTTATAGGTTCTGGACTAATAATTGGGATGTCTCCTGCTGTTGGTATATATTTTACAATTAATAATTATACCTATATCTAGTCAAGATGTGGATACCGCGTGACACATGTGTAGTTTTGGCGCATGACCGTATAACAGTTGCCGCTTTAAACAGTGATACAGTCACTGACTATATACAGCATTGTTTGGAATATCTTTAGCGTCAGCGTGAAAACAATGCACGTTTGCAGAATAAGGTTAATTGATTGATATTTTGATAATACCATTTGAAACAATTTAAGAGTTTCAATACACAAAAACTCATCATAAATACCAGGTGTATCTGTGTACGCTAGACGCATTATCTTTCAAATGATATTCATCACAATAAACTTGCTTGTTTAGCCGTATTTGTTTTGTTACCTGATGATTTTAATGTTTGACTGGACCTATGAGTTTGTTTTTTCTCTTAGAATTGTGTTTTACAAGTGAACGGTGGATGTCGACGTAACTGATCAGAACATACTTGGTTTATCAAGCAGCTATTTAAATGGGAGAACAGACAACACGAAATCGATTGTGACTATGTCAGAGTACACAATAACATATTTATCAAAAAATCAACACATGCAGATTTTGGTGAAAAGATTTGAAATATCTTCTCCCGAAAGGTATGGTCTTCATTTGTGGAAATAGTTCATTCTACACAATTTTAGCAATGTAAAAAGAATCCGGCATTTTTTGCTGTATTTTTATCTAATAAAAAAATCATGACCGTTTATTTCTTCATAAACAAATTTTAATAAATGATACTCATTTTGTATTAAGCCAAACTGTACTTAATTTGTAATACTCGCGTTTCCTGAATATATCGAAGTTTGACGTCGCAAATTAAACATGTTAAAAATGTCACGTCAGCAAGGTCACTACCTCCGATCCCCTGCTACTGTATCGTACAGCATTGACAAAAAAAATAGACTAGATGAGACTCTTCATTGCATGTTATGCATGAAAAACAAGAGACTTGTTGTCGCACCCAATTATTTCTTTTTTCATTTCATGCGACTCCTTCGTGTTTTGTTTTTTATTTGAATTTGTACATTCTGAATTGATTTGAACATCTCAACATACGATTGCCTCTGATTCGTAGGATGTTCAACCCTGCGAATAAATTGTCTTATTTATGTGGCACAAATGTTCGGTATTTCAGTACTCTAATGCTCAACTTCGTATTTTATTTGGCCATTTTACTTTTCTGATTCGAACATTACTACGGATTCTTTGTAGAAGAATGGCATTTCAGGCGTTAGACATTTTAAGCTTACGCTTGGTGATTGTGATGTGTTTACATATAGTTAATTATATGAAGACAAGACGAGTTTACATATATTTTACCTAATCCATGCTTGAAGCATACTGCTCCTGTCAAGGCACTATTGTTGGTGTTACAGGGTATCCATGACTGAATTAGATTTGAATCAATAACAACACATTTCTCACTATAAGAACTCGGTGATAGCAAGTTTACAAACGATGGGTCATTATTCCAGTTTGACGGAGACCCCATTATAGAATGGGAACCAAGCCAAACTTGGGTACTTTTTATTCTGCAAATATAAAAACAATTGTTATCCTCAAACTAATTCTTCAAAAATGAAGATGTGCACGGCGTATTCACAACTTGAAATGCAAAATACCGACTTACGGGGGTTCGCGGGTCTAAATCATTTATATAGGATTTCTCTATATTTTTCTATAAATGAACTTTATCTTATAGTTAATAGAAAAATAAAAAATTAAAAAGTGGGGTCACCGTTCATTTGCGCCCACAGTCTGCCTTCGAAAGAAGCATACATTTTTGTAAAGGTTTTTTTTTCTGTTGAAGTAATAAGAGAAATAAAGGTAACATCGAAATACAAAAAAATAAAAAGAAATTTATTACAGAAATCGCTAACATTTTACAATGATTTATTTTAAGTACAGTTTATATGGAAATTATATTAAAAATGATAAGTCACCGAAGAGTTGAAAAAGATATTTCAATTTTAGAGCCAAAAAATGGCATGTTTCCACCAAAGGGAGATAATTTGGAACTTTTTCAATGATGTATACATTTTGAAAGTCATCTGGGGCCAACACGAATTGATTGTTTTGAATGATTTTTGTACCATATGATAAAGTAACAACTACAAATGGAAATGAATAAAATTTGTAAGGAAAAACAAATGTTTGATTTTTTTCTGAAATTTTTATACCATCGAGCCTCCTTAACCATTTCCTTTTACGTAAATGGTTTACAATGAACAAGACATCGATGTATACTGGTACATTCAGTTTTCAATTTTATTATTTATGCTTACAATGTTCGTTTTCATTACTGACTCAATCTAAAAATGCTAAAAATCATATATAACGTCAATATCAGATTAAGACTTCAAGTCTAAACCTCCTGATTGCACTTGTGCTAGTTCCAAATTCACATATAATCCTGCTGGCCACGTTATTACCGGTGACCTTAACATTGTTAATAACACTTCTCTACGAAATGTGTTATCGAAAGGTCCCAAATATCGTGAGCCTAAATCCATCAATTGGAAATACAACTTTAAAATTTTGATGGATTCAGTCGAGGATTATGCCAGGCAATGGGCTAAGCGCGAGAAGGAAGACGTAGACACTCTTTCCGAATGGATTAAGGCAGTGAGGTCGTTGATACAAATCAGAATTAAGAAACTGAATGGGTCCATCAATGCCCATGCTACGTCAATCTTTAAAGACCCAAATGTTGCAAAACACCTATCCGACCTCCATGACAAATATGTTGTTGTCCCCGCAGATAAAGCCCCAAATAACATCGTTTTTGTGTGTAAAAGTCACTACATCAACTGCTTGATAAACGAATTAGGTATTGACAATTCACTTGGAAACTCAACATATACCCCCACGACACTTACCAAAGAGGAAATCCTGGATAATCATAGGTCTGTTCTATGTTCCTTTGGAATTTCAACCAAAGATGGAGAACTGGATCTTCCATCACTGTATTGGATACCTAAACTACATAAGTGTCCTTTCAAACAACGGTATATTGCTAGGTCTTCCAAGTGCTCCACGAAACCTCTTTCTAAATTATTAACATCTATTTTATCAGCAATCAAAGACGGGCTTCAAAGTTATTGTGAAACTGCCTATTCTAGAGGTGGCGTGAATCAGATGTGGATACTTAAAAATTCAAAAGATCTTTTAGAGTACATACAATCTAACTCTCTTTCATCTTGTAACAGTATTAAAACATTTGACTTTTCTACTCTGTACACAAGTATTCCACATTCCAAACTAAAAGACAAATTGAAAGAGTTGGTATTACTTTGCTTCATAAAAAAGAATGGCCAACGTAGATACAAGTATCTTGTCTTAGGGAGGGATAAATCCTACTTTGTAAAGAATCACTCTGATTCAAACAAAAAATTCTCTGAAACTGATATTATCAAGATGCTTGATTTCTTGATTGACAACATATTTGTTACGTTCGGAGGACGTGTTTTTCAACAGACTGTCGGCATTCCAAGGGGAACAAACTGTGCCCCTCTACTCGCCGACTTGTTTCTTTATTATTATGAGGCTGACTTCATGCAGGAACTTCTTAGGAAGAAAGACAAGAAGTTAGCAATATCCTTTAACTATACTTTCCGCTATATAGATGATGTTCTTTCACTAAACAATTCAAAATTTGGTGACTATGTGGAACGCATCTATCCAATCGAACTAGAGATAAAGGATACTACAGATACAATTAAGTCGGCTTCATATCTTGACTTACATCTAGAAATTGACAATGAGGGTGGGTTGAAAACAAAACTTTACGACAAAAGAGATGATTTCAGCTTTCCAATTGTGAACTTTCCATTTCTAAGTAGCAACATTCCAGCAGCACCTGCATACGGGGTATAAATCTCCCAATTGATACGATATTCCCGTGCTTGCATTTCCTATCATGATTTTCTTGATAGAGGTTTGCTGCTCACAAGGAAGCTATTGAACCAAGAGTTCCAAATAGTGAAGTTGAAATCATCCCTTCGTAAATTTTACGGACGCCATCACGAGTTGGTTGACCGTTATGGAATAACCGTTTCACAAATGATATCGGATATGTTCCTTACGTCGTAACTACAATCCCCTTCCCTTTCATGAATATGACCTACCGAATTAGACTATTACCGGATTTGTAATCACATAAGCAACACGACGGGTGCCACATGTGGAGCAGGATCTGCTTACCCTTCCGGAGCACCTGAGATCACCCCTAGTTTTTGGTGGGGTTCGTGTTGTTTATTCTTTAGTTTTCTATGTTGTGTCGTGTGTACTATTGTTTTTCTGTTTGTCTTTTTCATTTTTAGCCATGGAGTTGTCAGTTTGTTTTAGATTTATGAGTTTGACTGTCCCTTTGTTATCTTTCGTCCCTCTTTTAAAATACTAATGCACCCATTTTAAAATTCCATGAGAACCATACCAGAAATAGTTGGCATTGCTGACTTATCGAAAGCACCAGCGTGATAACAGGTTGGTTGCGTTCACAATTGGTCGTTGTGATAACATTTTTATTTTATGGTCGAAGTCTCATCACTCGTATGAACAAAATTCTATATACTAGAAGAAGTATTAAATCGATTGAGAGAAAAACAAATCCAAGTTGAAAACTAAAACCGAGAGAAACACATCAACTATAACATGTATAAGAGAAACAAAGAAACAACAGAATACTGAAGTGCCAAAGAAAAACAAACGACAGTGCTAAATACATCGACACTAACATGACTAACTATTAGATAAAAATTGCAATATTCCTGACTTGGAACAGGACATTTAAAAACATAATGGGCTGAACCTGGTTTTTTTTGCTACTCGATTTCAGTGGAAATGCGTTAAAAACTGTTATGTTTAAAATACCTTTAAAATAACCACAATTCAATAAAGGCAACAGTAGTATACCGCTGTTCAAAACTCGTAAATCCATGGACAAAAAACAAATGGCTCCTGCAAAACTGGTCAATGAGAATATAACTTGGTAACAAACATAAAACAACAAATTGCGTTCAAAATAAGCAAGCTTTCTGTAAAATAGGTGAAAAGTTATAGACTCTAGTGCGCCGATGTCTCTGAAATGAGGTGAGAAATTTTAACCATTTAAACTAGAGTTATCTACTTACGAAAATACTGTATTCAAAACGTCATCAATGATAAACTGATAATTTTGGTTGTCTATAATTGATGCAAGGTAGCCACCGTTGTCCCTACACTGATTCATGGCATCGACAATTGTCCATGACGTCAATGATGAAGGCTTACTTGTAAACCAGTAACAGCGCTCTCTGTACTGTTGATCAGCGGTGGAGTTCCATTTTAAACAATTTTCTTCTTTTAAAAAGAGTTTAATTTCAATGAAGTAAAACATATGTAAATTGTGTATTAACTGCAATTTATTAACCAGAGAAGAGGCTATATATAGTTTTGCTTGTGTTTTTTTCCGTGGATTAAAATATGTCAACATTTTCAGTTGTATTTTAAGATTTGTACAAAGATGAGTTCAAGAATACACACTATTGCAGGCGTTTCATGTAGACATAAGTAGTACTGAATGCCAGTTCTTATATATATATATATATATATATATATATATATATATATATATATATATATATATATCAGTCTAAAGATTTGCACAACGGTACTGATATAAGATGTTATAATACGAAATTCGTATTATAACATCTTATATCAGTACCGTTGTGCAAATCTTTAGACTGATATAATTTTTTCCTTATCTGCATAGTATCGCCTATTCTAGACGATCCGGTACATAGTAAATTTGCTGGTTGGTCGTTTTTATAGACTTTTATATATATATATATATATACTATCCTATTGTAGAGGAATGGTCTTATCCTTTCCTTGGTGAATGAGGTATAATATTGTTGATATCGCCCCACACGAAAGTCGTTAAGATATCGTCGCCATATAGCAAATTATTCCACTAAAGGTGGAGTTAGGTGCAACAGGGAGTGAGCCTAATTTCTGTTTAAAAGGCTGTACTGGGACTACGAAAGAGAGAGACTTTCAACTAAAACACTATTTTTCTAGTTTTTGGCTGTGTCAACCGAACGTGATGATTTTATGTCATGAATTACCCTTTTGGCATTTAGACATTTTTTTTAAAATATTGACACGTGTTTTAATCATATATAAGAAATTATATGTTGCATACATTTATGAGACAAAATCAACAAAAACAAATATGATATCAAAAGCAAAGTAGCAGCATTTCTATTGGTGTCCCAAATCTCAATGTGATAATGTTGTCTTATACAATACAACAAAAACATGTAAGATAAGGATGAATATATTTGATGAACTGGTGATCAATTTATACACATCATCAACAAGGCTATATCGCAGCGAGGGATTCATATACAAGAAAATCGTTGTGTAAAAAAAATCAACAATTGAAATAATTACTAACAACCTACCTTTTTTATAACATAACATTTCATCCCGAAACAAATTTGTACATGACTTATCCTGAGATTTATTTGGAGCTATATAGCTTTTACTGTTTATCACAGCACAGTTTTGGTCCGGTCCTCCGTTAGGCTGCTGGTTATTTAGGTCTAAGGTCGACCAAAAATCGTTGTTTGTAATGCTTGACCCGTCTAAATGGGTCCAAGTGTCTTCTTCAGCTACGTCCATCACGCCAATAAATGTTTCCCCTCTATAAAAGCGAAAGTACACACATGAATCATACAAGTTAAGTAATTTGACTGCACACGTTTTACTGGATATGTACTCTTTGATGTTTAAAGATGCCTATGAGACCACATACTAGGCATTGCACCTTAAGTTATTATGTTTTATTTTATTCTCATCAGCTCACATCAAAATCATGAAATTAAAACAAAATACCAATAAAAATCCACATGTCTGTGACACAATTACCGCTATAATTGTTCTTACATCATGCGGTACGTACGTGAATTGATTATTTTTTTTTAGGTTTATCATGCTTTTAAATGTTATGAATATAACATTAATAAAGAATGATTGCCAACGAGAATACTAAATCAAATAATGTAGATTAAAGCATTGATTTATAGTATTTATGCGTACTGCGTATTAAGCTTTGCAAGGACCCGACACAACAAAATGTAAAACAACTGAAAAAGTAAAGCCAACAAAATTATAAAATAAAACAAATATGAAATAGACTGCAACCAAAGACAACCACTATATTAAAACATTGACAACGAACGATGGCTAAACTGGTCCAATTTAAGAAAAAAGTAAGTAGGTGTAATACCACCATTGTTTTCCTCAATTAGTCTTTGTAAAAGATATACTTGGCATGAAGAAAGTTTTATCCTGTCCAGTGCAATATAAAAAAAATTCACATAACATTTCATTACATATAAGAAAATAACCATCATTGGAAGTTAACCAATCAAATTTCTCCCATATATTTAATCTGTGTACAAGGTTTAGTCACCATGTAACCTCAAGATCATCAAATATTTTATAGAAATCCCAAATTAAAAAAAAATATGGTGTTTTGAAATACCCAAGACATATGTTTACGAAACAGATTTTTTTTAATGCAATTAGATGTAGGATAAATTACCTACAACTGTTAAATTCAAGGGAATATTTTTTTTCGAAAAACTTTCGTGTAAAATCGGATGTGACGTTTCATGAATTGGTGGTATTACACCAGTATAGCTCAGTACAGGAGCAACCCAACAACACGGAACACGAATAACACGTTTTTAACCCCCTATTTTATTTGATTTTTTTCCATTTTTTATCATAAGATACAACAGCAATATCAAATAAAACATACGAGCCACTTGGTCTTAAACTTTCTACAAAATTGTACTGCGCTATGTCTATGTATGGCACTAATCCATGACCGTCTTCAGCACAAAGCCTGTTAGCTTCAAAGGCATTTACCATATTCGATGAAATTTTGTACCAATAACAGTGATGCCTGTAAATGCCATCCAGCTGTGAATACCATGCTAAACAATTAGCAGCAAAGCACGAATACCCTAAAAGTATGATAAAAGACAAAAATATTTAAATGAAAACAAACTGTCTGGTTTTACTATCGTAACTTTTTGTTGTCCTGTGTTTAATTACAGACACTTTGAATGAACTTTCAAAATAGTTGACGCGATTTATTAGAATTTGTAAATAATTTCTTTTTGTCTGAAAATGTCAACAATCAGATGTTTGCGGTTCTGCTTTTGTTTTTAAGGATGTTTCGCTCCTCCAGTTTTTGGATTTTTGTCATATATTAGGAATCCTCTTCGTGTATTCATAATTTTCCTGCAACTTTTCAATTTTATATCTTGAAAACAAAGTCACGTACCTTTTTTTTTTCTAAAAATATTTTTTCCCCCGTTATTTATGATCATTTATGTACATTGTACAATCAATTTATAACAATGTTATTTTGAAACATAGTAGCGAACACTTTCAAAGTTGACAAAAAGTCATCTTAGGTAGAATAAGTCACATAAGCAATACGACGGATGCCACACGTGGAGCAGGATCTGCTTACCCTTCCGGAGCACCTGATATCACCCCTAGTTTTTGGTGGGGTTCGTGTTGTTTATTCTTTAGTTTTCTATGCTGTGTCATGTGTACTATTGTTGTCTGTTTGTTTTTTTTTTCATTTTTAGCCATCGCGTTGTCAGTTTATTTTAGATTTCTGAGTTTGACTGTCCTTTTGGTATCTTTCGTCACTCTTTTGTACATGTTACATGTAGTGGGGTAAAAAAAACACCAAACATATTTTCAAACCGGAAACATGAATGTACTCCAAAAGTATAATTTACATGTTGACATATCCCAGGGACACATATCTGTGATAGGAAGCGAGATATACATCGATGTAATAAAAATGACAAAAGTTTCCACCGAAGTCCACCTGCAATTGTAACTGTCAGTCTACAAGTGTTACTATGCTCTTTGGTCTAGTTGTTGTCTTTGACTGATTCCCCGTTTCCGTTTTCAATGTTATGATATAGTCCTTAATTGATAACCTTCAAAATGATATTTATGTACTAGTTCATTTACTGATCCTTGACCTTGACTAGTTTTAACTATTAAACAATAAACTGGATGATGCCGTTATGTCAGCTTCTATTATAACCCTAGTAGATTTCTTTAATAATTTATTAAGTTTATGTATTCCAGTTTCAACAATCAACAGCAGAGCATGGAAACCCTAACAGTATGAAACAAGAAAACAATATTTATTAAAACTCACTGGTTTTTTTTTTTATCGGACACGCGGTTTTGTCCTTTCGATGCTCTTTTGAATGAAGTGTCAAAATATTTTATGTGCTTTTTGAGAATTTAACAAATATTTTTTGTTCGTCCACAAATGTCAGCAACCAGATGTTTGGGAATCTGCTTTTGTGGTTTTTGTTTAAGGATGTTCGCTCCTCCTGTTTTGGATTTTCGTCAGATTTACGGACTTTTCTGGATTTATTCATATAGTGCAAATCAATATTTTGCCCGCTAACCCCTACGTTTCTTTTCTTAGTCTTATTAAATATAGTGTAAAAGCCATATTTCAAAATCTTTCAATTACTTTGTTATTTTTTAATAGTTTCTTTAAAAAAAAAAGGTTGCCATTGATAAATGTATGAACAATCTAAGGACAATCATTTCCTCAAATCTTTCCATCGTTTATATCTCGAAGACAAAGTCACGGACCTTTCATTTTTTTCTACTATTTGTTAGTCCCGTTATTTATGATCATTTATAAACAATCAGTTTATAACAACTTTTTACATCATGTTTTTTGAAACAAAGAAGGGAACACCCATTAGGCAGACACAAAAATAATCATAGGCAGAATAAATCACACCAATTTTCCCCGAAAAATAATTGTGAATTTTCAAAACAAGATTAGATTACATATTAACAGTATAACTATTTATGTTTTAAAAGGGGGCGATATATAACAAAGGGACATTCAAACTATAGGTCGAAAATTAACTGACAACACCATGGCTAAAGAGACAGATGTTGATCTAACAAATTAATATACCTGTTCAATACAACAACAAGTAAATCAAAAGATCACTACTTCGCCAAACTAGATTTATGAGATACTTAATTTAAAATGAAGTACAGTAACAATATATAATTTACCAAATATTAGCAAGCACGTCTTAATTAAGGATGTACAAAATTCCACATTTTTACAAAAAAAAAAAATCTATATGAAAATGCCAATATTGGGATAAAGTAAATACAATTGTCGATGAATTTATTTTTTAAAAAGAATATAAAAGTATTTAAGACAATATTACACGCTGGAAATACCACAATCCATCTTTTGTCAATTTTAACAATTAAAAAGCGAGAAAAACGGATCTTATAGCGCCCGATATATGACTAACATCCATAACGAGGGACAAAGAAGTACTTAACTTTTTTCTCTTTTACAAAATGAATAAAGTATATTGAATTTTTATACATTTAAATATATTTCAGGAAGTTTGTTTTAACTGAAATATATAATTTCCTTTCTAGAATATTTGATTTCTTCTAACATTTTTAATATGGAATAACATGCTTAATAGAAAAGATATTATTGGTTATAGTTCATTGTAAACATGTTTTAGGAATACCATTTCGAGTTCGATAATATGCACAATGTAACATGAAAATATAAAGACAATTAAATAATCAATAGGATACAAAAAACAAGTTGTTATAAATTATACAAATCCGAGACTTGTGACTTGTTTGTTAAAAAAAACCCGATATTTTAGCTGGAGAGACTGCGTTCCGATCTCACAGCGACGTTACTAAAAGTTCACTACGACCATCGCTTCTTCGTCGCCACTTAATCATGCTACTACTACGCATTTACCGCGTTAATACCACGTTGTGTTTAGGACCATGGTACAATTCTACCATGCTCATGCCGTCCTTATCAAGCCCGTCTTACGAAATTACTAACATGTATACCATGCATTCATACTACGGGCATTATGAGTTCTAGCCATGGTCATTATCATTGTCATATAAAATACATAAAAGCTCTGCAGGTTTTGTTTAAAACATCAATTTCAATTGAATCATTGAAAAACAAGACCACGAACAGTGGAAACCACTTCTAACCTCTCATACAATCTGTTAGAATCTGTCAGAAGAACTGTTCTAGGACAGGATACAGAACTGTCATCTTTTAGACAGTTCTAGCTAGAACAGCTGTAACCAAGTACCAATTTGTTTATTTTTTCGAAATTTGTACTACGTTCATCCGTATGGTGACTTTTAGCTGTTAACTTCTATGTAATTTGGTCTCTGGTAGAGAGTTGTCTCATTGTACCACATCATCTTATTCTTATATTAATCTTTTAAAATAGGGACGAAGGATACCAGAGGGACAGTCAAACTCACCAATCGAAAATAAACTGACAATACCATGGCTAAAAATAAAAAATACAAACAATAGTACACATGACACAACATAGAAAACTACAGAATAAGCAACACGAACCCCACAAACAAAGGGGGTGTTATCAGGTGTTCCGGAAGGGTAAGCAGATCCTGCTCCACAAAAGTAAATATAAAATTATGAAATTAACTATGTCTTTTTACTAAACAAGTATACGAATTAGACAAAACATTTAATTTTGGTGTCTGTATCAAACATTTATCAAAACGGTTGCTGATTCAAAGAACATCATTTCATATGATTACATGATAACATGCAAAATGATCTAATTGCCAACCAGTGATATAGTGGTTATGGTTTTATGTTTAACTCAAAAAAAGTTTTTCCAAGCTATCAATCAGATTTTCTTAAACATTTGATACACTACAAACCAATAAAAGTCTGAAATGGCCTATATCTGTACTCGACTGTACTGATTTGTACTCGACCAGTCCAAATTGGTCTGAAATTTACTTGATAATACTCGGCTGTAGTCTGAACCATACTTAATATTCTGAACTTGTACTTAACAATTTTTAAACACGTCTGAACCATGCTCGACCTAGTCTGAACCATGCTTGACCTAGTCTGAATCATATTCGACCTAGTCTGAACCATACTCGACCTAGTCTGAACCATACTCGACCTTCGACCTAGTCTGAACCATACTCGACCAAGTCTTAACCAGCCTAGACCTTTTTTTGTATCTATCTATTGTTCTTTTAACCTGATTTTTTTGACAAAAATGTCGGTTATTGATTTAGGGATGTACGGCGGGCGGGCGGGCGAGCGGCAATCAAATGTTGTCCGTGCATTAACTCATGAACCGTTCAACCAAAGCTTTTAGAATTTTAATATGTTATTACTGACAACTATACGAAGGTCAAGTTCAATAATGGCGATTTTGACTTTTACCGTTCAGGAGTTATGGTTCTTGAAAGATTGAAAAATGGAGTTTCCAGTCGTGTCCGTGCATTTACGCATGAACTGTTCTACCAAAGCTTCTGAAATTTTAATATGTTGTTACTAATGACAGAATGGAGGTCAAGTTCAATAATGACGAATTTGACTTTTACCGTTCATGGTTCTTGTGATATTGCCAGGACACAAAGAAATGTTAATAAATCCGTTTTGCTGTCGTTGTGACAGCCTCTTGTATCAATTAATTACAACAAATTTTTCCCTGGCTAGTAACTTGAACAACAATTAGAAATTAAAGTGTATTTATTATAGCATTTAAACCACAATTTCACAATAAACATTAATAAAACTTCAACACCATATTTATCAACACTTACACATATATAGATATATAACCTTTGAAATAAAAATAAAACAAGCTGATCAAATTATCTCATAACTGAATTGTAACTAATATTTTCATTGTTATTCAAAAGTTTTTGAATCTTTCTGATCTATTTTATGGTTACAAGTACTGGAAAATTTTCGTCATTTAAACTTAAGCCTAGAATATATTTAGATTGTCAGTTGAGTTAATTAGTAAAACAATGCAGTGATTTCTTTTTTTTTATTAAAATATGTATACATGTAAAATAGTGTATAAAGCAACTTAATAAATTTAAAAAATGACACCTTTGTTTTGTAAAACCATGAATTTATATAATCATTATAATAGAACTTCCATGGCAATCCTTGATAACCTTTTAAAAAAGGAAATTTCTTCCAAATATGCAGTAAAAATCAATTTATTTCAATTAAATTTAAATATTTTTTGTCAAAATTTAAGATATGGTATACAAGAAGCACTTTAATAAGGTTTAATTACTTCAGTACATGTGTGTTCTACAGGTAAAAAGAAAGCCCTATTTTTCTTAAACTCGTGTGTTACTTATCTAGTGAATTGAAAAGGACTTGTAATTTAAGTTGTACAGGATGTTGCAATTTTGAATGAATGTGATTAAGAATTTAATTCTCTCTGACCAGGTGTGATCTGTTTAATGAGTTTGCCCTAAGCAGGAGGTATTAATTTATACTTAACCACTAATTAGAAGAACAATTTTATCAATTTCTTTATTTTTTTATTCTTTTTTCAATTTTGATATATATTATAGATAGTATATCCCAAATTATAATAAAAAGATATATTTCTAATATAAAGTTAAACAATTTGAGTGAGTTTGTTGGCTGTTGATACCCCATTAAAAGATAATTATATTACTATCGTATGTAACCATGCATGAAACCTATATAGTTTTTATTTAGGATTTAGGAAAATTAAGATTAAAAAAAAACCATGCCACACAAGAAGCGCCTTAATAAGGTTTTATCACCCTCAGTATAGGTGGGGCTTTGAGGTAAAGAAAATCTTATTTTAACAAAACTCTCAAACTTTAAAATTTATAAAATTTAATTATTATATAAGATAATTTGATTTAACCATCTCTATTTGATAAATCTGAGAATCATGTAAGAATGTAAAAATCTGTTTTATATAATATCTTTAATTCATTCTGGCTGTTGTCATGTCAGTTAAATGAAATATATTTAACAGCTAAAATTAAAAAAAAGTAGAGGTTATTTGGACAAGTATGGTTCAGACAGGTCGAGTATTGTTACGACCTTTGGTCAAGTATGGTTAAGACTGAAGAAAATAGGTCGACTACAGGTCGAGAACGGGTTAAGACTTTTTCAGGTCAAGTAATAGTTCAGACTATTTTCAATTTCAAAGATAAGGGTCAAGTACAAATCAGTACAGTCTAGTACGGTGAAGACTGGGGTCGAGGAATGTCTAGTAAAATTCAGTACAGTCGAGTATACTATAATGTATAGACAAAAAATCTTGATACATAATATTTTTCATGACTACAATACTTTTTTTTCTATCAAATTGAGGATCAGAATTATTTTAGGAAAAAACATACCTCCCATTTTAAAATTAAATGGTCGTTCAAATGATGTGGATGTAATCAATTATAGGGAACAGTACGGTCTTCAACAACGAGAAAAACATAGTCTGTATGGTCGACTTTAAAAGGCACCGACATGAAAAATATAACATCATTCAATTGAGAAAACGAATGGCATAATTTATAACAGAGCGGTTTACGAAAAACAAATACTAGTATGGCATACTTAAACTAACGACAATCACTGATGTGTTTGATTTTGCACAGGCACATATAGAATATGGTGGGATGAACTTGTTTGTGAATTATTGAGTCAGTTAATTTGAGGTACTAATCGTTACAAATACAATTAATGATACGAGAAAAAAAAATGAGAATATCATTTGTCTTACCTTGCATTAGAAGAAATAGAAAATCAAATTGTAACTTCATCATCTCCTGAATTTTGTTATTATATTATATGTTAAAACCTTTGTTCCGAATTAAAAGGTACTAAAGCTTTGACTCAAATACACCCGAAGAGACTATTGCCTTTGTTTCTGAATATTCATCCTCTTTTGAATATTCCGAATAGACGAAATGTTAACTTTTTGAATGGTTCTATAGTCATTTACTGTTACTGTCAATGTTCACATGTTAATCATAGCTTTTATTATTGAGCTATTCCTTTTTTATCACGTGTTGAAATGCTGTCCAATATTAATGCGTTAAAAGTATCACATAAAACATAAAACATATTGATAATTTTGTATATGAATTTTTCTGTACTAATGTCTTCATACATCTACGTACAATACAGAAGGTTATATTGAACAGATCTGAAGACTAATAATTAAAGTAAATAACTAACTTAATTCAACATTGCAAAGCGTAACTATTATAGCATGCATAGTATGATTTACCAAACAGTCTTAGGGACATGTTGGCCTCAATTCTCAACCCCTATGGACTTTACTAACCATATATGGATCCGAAGGGTATCAGTAGCGAACCATACATGTATAACGTATCCCATGTGTCGCATTTGCAAATTTAGGAAAAGAAGAGTAAAGAAATTGTATAAGTGTATGCTGGTTTGGAAGCGATCAATCTTTTGCATTGTTTTCTGGATGATTACTATGTTTATTTTTGCTACAAACAAACTCTCTTATCGTCTGATAATTTTGCTTCGAAGAGTGTTACATTCTGGTGTGTGCATATTAACTATATAATTATGGACACAGTGCATAATGTCCTACGTGGTTGATGTTTGAAATTTGGTTGACGAACGTATATTTCGTAACTACAGTCGTTCCGCACTAATGTAACTAACAATTAAATACTACAGGTGTTTCAAAAACAACAGTATTATGCATGTGCAACTCATTGTTTGACACATTTACTCGTGTAACCAATCAAACTGTTTATTTTACTTGCAAAAAAAGAAGTCGAATCTACAACAAATACAGAATCGAAACTAGTTACATGAGCAAGTTGAAGGGAAACAATCAAAACCATAGCTAGCTAAATCTATCATTTGTATGACAGTCGTATACAGGACTGTTTGTATATTTCGCAATATTTCCTGTTGAAATTCCGCTTTTTAACGCTTGGCTTTGTTGTGCATGATCCCTCACACATACATTTCAGTTATTAAACAAATGCTAGTTCACATGTTGCGTTATGTATAGGACTTCTAGTTAATAAAGGTACCAGAATTATAATTTAGTACGCCAGACTACATAAGACTCATCAGTGACGCTCATATCAAAATATTTATAAAGCCAAACAAGTACAAAGTTGAAGAGCATTGAAGATAAAAAATTCCAAAAAGTTGTGTTAAATACGGCACAACTAGAATCGACAACACGATGAGTGTAAAACATAGTACCTCGGTTCTATCTGAAAATATACAATATTCAACTTCTAAGAACTGCAGAAAATAAATCAATGTTAAAAATAATTCCTTCGAAAGAAAAATGGCGGCCGTTGACAATTTACATATTGGTAGATTCTTTTGTTTTCTTTTTAGTAATACACTGTTCTATTCGTTGACAATCTAACAACACAATGAATAAGATAACAGAAATAAGGATGGCGACTCCTACACCACCTATAGCCTTTGCTACCGGTCTATCTTCGTACACGCTGATCTTCGTTAGTTTATAGGCTGAAATAAAATGATAGATTAAGTTATAAGTTGTCCCTAAAATACAATACAGTTAGAGAACCGAATAACGAATATATAATTGACCAATGTTATTAGTCTTTGTAAAAAATGAGCAAAGAGGTAAAAAGCGCCTTGTTTCGTCGCCAGACTTGTCATTGTATTCTTATAAAACTTTTTGTACAGTTCATGGAAATGCTAGAAATACATGTACAGTATACTTGAGTTATGGATGTTAGAAACAATCTACTAACTCACGTTCATCAACCGTATGTAACAACAGATATCGGATTGCTTGCTAAAAAATGCTTTGTTTCGTCGCCAGACTTGTCATTGTATTCTTATAAAACTTTTTGTACAGTTCATGGAAATGCTAAAAATACGTATACAATATACTTGAGTTATGGATGTTAGAAACAATCTACTTACTCACGTTCATCGACCGTATGTAACAACAAATATCGGATTGCTTGCTAAAAAATGCTAAAGGGTAGCGTAAAAGTTAAAATTGAAAATGAAAATTGGAAATATTTCAAAGAAACATCAACCCAACCAAAAAGCAGACAACAGCCGAAGACCACCAAGGGGTTTTCAACGTAGCAAGAAAATCCCGCACCAAGAGTGGTTCTCAGCTGTCCCATAAAAAAATTGTGTACTAGTTAGTGAAAATGGTCGTTACACTAAACATTAAAACTATAAATGAACTAATTTAAAAACTAAAAATAAAAGACTAACAAGACCAGAGGCTTTTGACTTGATAAACACACGTATGCAACTTCGAAGCACCTGACGAGAAACATCTATACATTATATCTTAATGTGTAACATTTGTGTACATTGTATATGCTTTGTATGATTTTTTCGCGTTTATATATAAGAGGTCTGCGTCATTTTTTTTTTATGATAAACTGTTGCAATGCCCTTCTCAAATGGTTATTACTTTTCAGCTGTATTATTCACAAAACAAGTTACATTGTATACATGTTAACGTAAAAAGATTAAAATGACAATTTTCAACGAGATATTTGTTATTTCGTCCGAAGCTATCACTTATTCATGATCCTTTTCGAGTTGGTGCGATTGTTTTGGTTGTTGATGCTTTTAACTTGAATTGTCCTTATCGATCAGTGGATCAAATATTGCAGCGAAATTTAGAAAACAAGCAACAATGATATTTAACGGAAATACGTACGATTCGTAAAATACAAATCTGTTTATCGTATTTATCTAAGCTTTAATTTTTTGTATGTTCTTACCGTTCGTTTGTTCAGGGTCAATAAACAGGACACGTCTTAATTCTTCTACTGTTGTTGAATTACTATTCACATTAGATGTATCAGGTTCACAAGTTATAGGTGCTGTAAGTACATAGTTTACAATTGCTAATTAGACCTAAATTTTATCCAGGCGTGTACACCGCATGACGCACGTGTAGTTTTTCGCAGTCGAAGAACATCGACCGTATAGATTGTGCCACTGTACAGTCACTTACATGTTATATATGGATATACAGAATTGTTTGTGAAACAGTTATTTCAATGTTTTAAAATCGTAAATTATACCTTTATTTTATAAAGACGTGTATACCATATGACACGGTGTAGTTTTGCGCAGTCGCAGTGAAAGAAAAACGACCGTACACATTTTGCCACAATACAGTCATTTATCACAGATATATACAGCATTGTTTACGAAGCAGTTATTTTCAATGTGAAAACAGGCAAAATGAAATTGATTGTGGCTATGTCAGCGTACACAATTACATATATATCTAAAAATAAACACATGTAGATTTTAGTAAAAAGATTTGGAATATCTTTTACCGAAAGGTTAGGGTCTTCATTTTTGTAGTATTTTTTTGGAAATAATTCGTTCTTCTACATTTTCCCAATGTTATGAGAAACGGGCATGTTTTTGCTGTTTATTTATCTATTAATTGAAAAAAAATCATGATAGTTTATATTTTAACAAATAATACGCATTTTGTATAAACTCAAATTATACTTTAATTCCTGTTATTTTCAACCCTAGGACTAGATTAATTTAGCTGTATGTGGCATTTTATTTGATCTGATGGTCCTTAATGCTTAATTGCATATTTCATTTTACGTGATGTTTTTCAATTTCAGCGTCACTGCTTATTCTTTGCACCTGGCATGAACAAATTTAAGCTTGGTGTTTATGTTTTGTTGACCTATAACTAATTATAGGAAGACGTGACGAGTTAACATATTGGTTACTGTATTTGGCCTTTTTAATTTTTTTGGATTCGAGCGTCACTGATGAGTCTTTTGTAGACGTCACGCGCGTCTGGCGTATATACAAAATTTAGTCCTGGTACATGTATATATGATGAGTTTATTTACCTAGGCCATACTTGAAGCATACTGCTCCTATCAAGGCAACACTGTTTGTGTTGCAAGGTTCCCATGACTGCTTTAAATTTGAATCAATAACACGAGTTCTCACTAGAAGAGCCCGATGATAGCGATGTAACAAACGATGGGTCATTATTCCAGTTTGATGGGGAACCCATAATGGAATGGGTACCAAGCCAAACTTGAGTACTTTTTAATCTGCAAATATGTAAAAATATGAATAAATTTCTGTTATCATTTGATTTTGGATATTTCTGCAGTAAATTCGTCCCAAAAGCATGGTCATCAAATAAAAGCAATTAATACGCCTGTACATTGACAAAAAGACAGCTTTCAAGTGTAAGGCAACATTTAGGCCATAATTGATTTGTATTTGAAGCTTTGAGGTCCATCGGTAGTTTAAATGTCGCAAATTTAGTTTAAGGAGGCTCGCGGGTATAAGATTTTCAGAAAAAAAAAAAAACATTTTTTTTATTATTACACATGTTATTTATTACCTTTAGCAGTTGTAACTTTATTGTATGGTACAAAATTCATTCCAAAAAATCAATTCGTGTTGGCCCCAGGTGACTTTTAAAATGTAGATAGCACAGAAAAAGCTCCACATTATCTCCCTTTGGTACAAAAATGCCATTTTGTGGCATTAAAATTGAAATATCTTTTCTAACTCATGGGTGACCTATATTTTTATTGTTGTTTTCGAAAACGCTGTAAATAAACTAAATAATTGTTGTATTTTTTTTTATTTCGATATTTCCGCTATTTCTCCTATTACATTGTAGTTCAACAGAAAAAAAGGCAATTAACAAAAATGTATTCTTCTTTCGAAGGCAGATTGTGAGCGTAAATGAACGGTGACTCCATTTTTGATTTCATTTTTCTATCAAGTATACAATAAAACTCAATTATAGAAAAATATAGCGAAATCCTATATTGAATAAAAATAAATGTAGATCCGCGAGCCCCCTTAACTGGCGACTCGTACAATTATTAAGTTATTTCTATTCTAATGCAAAACAAGTTCATAATTAAATTTCAATCATTATTCAATGTAAAATTTTTAATTAAGAAAATTCTGAAAAAAATATGTTATCTTCGATCTATTGTCCGTAAACTAGGTGACTTCATTGGTCTGCTTTCTAAACACTAGGCGTTTTATTGCTTCTTGGCTGTTTCAGAATGTTATACAATTTGATAAAAAGATAACATTTAGGTGCAACGTGAGTGTTTCTGCTAATTGTTGCAGAAATAACACATGCAAACTCAATTCAAAATGTCGGCTTCCTTAGTCACAGACAAAGATAAAAAAAAAAAAACGTTTACGCTGACAGTCATCCAATCAGAACCATTGAAATTAAACTTGTAATGTTTGATTTCCATACAGACTCATCCCAAGCGAGTATGTCATATTTTACGTTGACGTCGTTTTTTTTAGTCAGACTAAAATATCGATGCAACAATGTTAACATTACATGAGAAACATGACAACCCTAATAGTTAAGCAGGATTTTTTTTTGTGTTGATTAACTGATCCACGCACCAGCGTATACACCATGGTTTTGATTGTGTTTATGTGCCTACTCTTGTTTGTCTTGAACGTGTTTGTGAACTTTGTTGTTATGTTGTCTCTGTTTTATTTTATATAATGTTTGTATTTTCTCTTTTACTCTTAGTTTAACTGTAATGTTCTCACAAATGCAAGATGTATCAGAACACAAATATAAATAGGAATTTCTTCCATATTCAGCGACATCTGCTTTAACAAAAAGACCATGTCTCCCTTAAAAACAACTCATGATTTTGCTATTTTTGTTTTCCGAAGAATGATATTTTAATCATGTTTACCAATGAATATCAAACATTCAGGACAAACAATAACGAATATGAAGCAATTAATCAAGGCATAAAGGCATTACAAATAATTATTACAAATAGGGATAAGAATATTCAAAGGGAGTGTGTATTAGGTCAGGATAACTCACAACCTAGTATGCCATACTGAGGGTTTTTTTTCGCATTTAAAAATTTAACTTATATCACCCATCTTTTAAAACGACTGCCTTATTCAATTATGGTTTACAACAAATCGTTCGAATTATCTTAAGATGATAGTATATTAATTGTCTATTAATTATGTAATGCTCGGACTTGATTGTATCCATCCTATTCACATACGTATATATATCGATATCCGGCCAAATGAAGAATGTTAAATATAGAGAAGGGTAACCCCAACAATAGCGACTAACCACATGATATTTGTAGATTATGACAATTGTAAGCTTGAAATAAAAACCTAATATTTTAAAAATACTTTAACCTTCGTGTGTCTAAATATATAAATTGCCGTTCAGCTGATAAAGGCATCGATAGCCAAGATCGTATGTGCACTAATCACAAAAGAATGCACAATAAGGCTTCCTGGAGTGAACAATTTTTTAATTATTTTTTTTGCTTGATATAGATGTACATATTGTTAACATCACAAGGTGTATAAGGAGTAAGTTTTAAATTTTCATTATATTTTGTATGTTCGACCTCTTTTTATTGTCAAATAATAAATAGTTAATTTTTAAACTCTGGTGTAATAGTCGTCGTGTTAAGGTGAATCCACACATTTCTTAATGATGATGAACAGCAATCCTTGCCAGAATAACATTACAGTAAGAAACACCTACGTTTTGGTTATGAAAGGTGGAATTCCGAAATTGATGTTTTTAAAGTTTGATAAAAAAACATCCCTTATAAATTAATCACAAAATTATTGGCATATAGTATGAGACGTTCCTGCTAAAGCTTATCCGAGGGTTGCATTGACAATGAGTCGCTGAGATAACATTGATATTTCATCTGTCAGGGTTATATGACAATGTTGTTAACTAGATGCTTTAAGGATGAGTGTTGCCAAGTTTGTTTATATTTGTCTCAGTAGTTTCAGAGGAGAAGATTTTTGCAAAAGATTACAATATTTGATTACCAAAAATATATTAAACATTTACTATGAAGGGCAATAACTCATAAAGGGGTCATGGTGATTTATTTGTCTATCTGACTTTTTTGCTTTTTACAGTTTATTTCTATTCATTATAATATTCAAGAAAATAATAAAAAAACTGCAAAATGTCCTTATAATTATCAATCCTGAGTCAGTAACTTATCAACAGGTTGTTTGATGCCTTGGAAATTAACAGAAATTTTTACTCACATGTTCTATTTTTAGCCATGGTGACCATCTTGGTTGATGGATAGGGTCATCGGATAAGTATTTGAAACTAAATACCCCAAGGATGATTAAGGCTCAGTTTGTTTCACATTTGTCCCAGTAGTTTCAGAGGAGAATATGTTTGTAAAAGTCAACGGACGACGACGACGGCGCCAAGTGGTGGAAAAGGCTCACCTAGCCCTTTTGGACGAGGTGAGCTAAAAAGGATAATATCAAAATGAAGGTAGAATATGGTTCACTGAACAAGATAGCAAGCAATGTTACAAATAAAAGTGTATTCAGTAAAACACGACATCAGAGGAAATGCGTTCAAAAGGTGTTACTATACAAAGTAGAAAAACTCCAGTAAAAACGGTAAATTTCAAATAACAATATAGTATGACCAACAAAATAAAACGCCAAATCCTCCTTCAAATAAGATAAAATCTCTAGCACACTATGCAACCAATATTAAGCGTTGTGAGTTGAATGCACATCATTACACCGACGTCACACTAATTTGAACAACTTTTACCCTAGAAACTTGAAATGTCTACTTACGAAAATACAGTTCCCAAAACGTCATTCTTGATAAACTGATAATTTTGGTCATCTATTTATGATGCAATGTAGCCACCATCCTCCTGACACTTAACCATAGCATCAACAATTGTCCACGACGATATTGATAAAGGCTTACTTGTAAACCAGTAACAGTGTTCTCGGTACATTTGATCAGCACTGGAAGTCCAATTTAGACAATTCACAACTTCAATGTAAAAACGTATTAGGAACTGTGATATGCAGCGTAGCTGCTTAATCATAGTCGATGATGTAGAGTTTGACATAGTGCTTTATCATGTATATAAATATTGTCAACACTTTCAGTTTTATTTTAAGCGTGTTACTTACTAAAGATAATTTCGCAAACACACACCATTTCAGACGAGCATGTTCAGGACCTGCGTACCCCTCCGGAGCTCATGAGAGCACCATCAGTTTTGGTGGGGTTCGAGTTCCTTAGTCTGTAATTTACTATGTTGTGTCTTGTGTACTATTATTTGTCTGTTTGTCTTTTTATTATTTAGCCATGGCGTTGTCTGTTTATTTATGTATATCTATGAGTTTGACTTCCCTCTTGTATTTCTCGCCCCCCCCCCCCACTCCTTTCAGGTATACATAATCATTACCGAATGCCAGTTCTAATATATATCATTCTTTAGGTTTTAGACTACATTTTCAAATAAAAAACCGCTAATTTGTAGTTATTGGCTCTTCAGCTGAGTGTTGTGCTTCATATCATGAATTACCCTCTTGGTATACAGACATAATTATCACTTGTGTCTTAAATTATGGAAAAGAAATGATAAGGTGTATACATTTATGAAACAAAACCAACAAAACACATTTCAAAAGCAAAGTAGCAGCACTTTAAGTGTTGTTCTCAATATCAATGTGAAAGGGTGGTCTTTAACGTTAACAGTAAAAAAAAAATTGAAGAAGACGTTACTAAATTTTAAATCTTGTATCTAATCCATTTGTCATTTGAACAATAAAATGTGTTTAAACTCAACTAACTAACTAAGCTTTAAGAGTTTCTTTAGTACATGTAGGTTTAGAATAAATATGAATGATTGATTGGTGATTGGTGATTGCTTAACGCAACACCAGCACAACAAGGCTATATCGCAGCAAGGGATGAATAAAACATATCACTATGTCAAAATACAATTAGAATAATATCAACCTGCATTCACCTTGTTTATAACATAGCATTTCATCCTGAAAATCAGTTGTGCATGACCTGTCCTGAGTTTTATTTGGAAGATTATGGCTTCTTTTGTTAATCACAGCACAATTTTGACCCGTTCCTCCGTTCGGCTGGTTAAGTTCTGGGTCTGCATCAAGCCAAAAAGTTGACCGAAAATCATTGCTTGATCCGTCTAAATGGGTCCATATGTTTTCTACAGCTACGTCCATCACGCCAATAAATGTTTCCCCTCTATAAAAGCGAAAGTACACACATGGATCATATAAGTTAAGTAATTTGATTGCACACGTGTAACTGTATATCTACCCTTTGATGTTTAAAGATGCCTATGAGACCACATACTAGGCATTGCAGCTTAAGTTATTATGTTTTATTTTATTCTCATCAGCTCACATCAAAATCATGAAATTAAAACAAAATACCAATAAAAATCCACATGTCTGTGACACAATTACCGCTATAATTGTTCTTACATCATGTGGTACGTACGTGAATTGATTATTTTTTTTCGGTTTATCATGCTTTTAAATGCTATGAATATAACATTAATAAGGAATGATTGCCAACGAGAATACTAAATCAAATAATGTAGATTAAAGCATTGATGGGTTACCTTATAGTATTTATGCGTACTGCGTATTAAGCTTTGCAAGGACCCGACACAACAAAATGTAAAACAACTGAAAAGTTAAAGCCAACAAAATTATAAAATAAAACAAATATGAAATAGACTGCAAACAAAGACAACCACTATATTACAACATTGACAACGAACGATGGCTAAACTGGTCCAATTTAAAAAAAAAGTAAGTAGGTGTAATACCACCATTGTTTTTCCCCAATTAGTCTTTGTAAAAGATATACTTGGCATGAATAAAGTTTTATCCTGTCCAGTGCTATAGAAAAAATTTCACATAACATTTCATTGCATATAAGAAAATAACCATCATTGGAAGTTAACCAATCAAATTTCTCCCTTATATTTAATCTGTGTACAAGGTTTAGTCACCACGTAACCTCAAGATCATCAAGTATTCTATAGAAATCCCAAATTAAAAAAAAAATTGTGTTTTGAAATACCCAAGACATATGTTTACGAGACAGATTTTTTTAATGCAATAAAATGTAGGATAAATTACCTATAACTGTTAAATTCAAGGGAATATTTTTTTTCGAAATACTTTCGTATACAATCGGATGTGACGTTTCATGAATTGGTGGTATTACACCTGTATACCTCAGTACAGGAGCAACCCAACAACACGGAACATGAATAACACGTTTTTAACCCCCTGTTTTATTTGATTTTTTTCCATTTTCATTCAAAAGAAACAACAGCAATATCAAATAAAACATACGAGCCAATTGGTCTTAAACTTTCTACAAAATTGTACTGCGCTACGTCTATGTATGGCGCCAATCCATGACCGTCTTCAGCACAAAGCCTGTTAGCTTCAAAGGCATTTACCATATTCGATGAACTTTTGTACCAATAACAGTGATGCCTGTAAATGCCATCCAGCAGTGAATACCATGCTAAACAATCAGCAGCAAAGCACGAATACCCTAAAAGTATGATAAAAGACAAAAATATTAAAATGAAAACAAATTGTCTGGTTTTACTACCGTAACTTTTTGTTGTCCTGTGTTTAATTACAGACACTTCGAATGAACATTCAAAATATTTGACGCGATTTATTAGAATTTGTAAATAATTTATTTTTGTCTGAAAATGTCAACAATCAGATGTTTGCGGTTCTGCTTTTATTTTTAAGGATGTTTCGCTCCTCCAGTTTTTGGATTTTTGTCATTTATTAGGAATCCTCTTCGTTTATTCATAATTTTCCTGCAACTTTTCAATTGTTTATATCTCGAAAACAAAGTATGTACCCTTCATTTTTTCTAAAAATATTTTTGTCCGTTATTTATGATCATTTATGTACATTGTACAATCAATTTATAACAATGTTATTTTGAAACATAGTAACGAACACTTTTAAAGTTGACAAAAAGTCATCTTAGGTAAAATATTAAAGTCACATAAGCAATACGACGGATGCCACACGTGGAGCAGGATCTGCTTACCCTTCAGGGGCACCTGAGATCACCCCTAGTTTTTGGTGGAGTTCGTGTTGTTTATTCTTTAGTTTTCTATGCTGTGTCATGTGTACTATTGTTTGTCTGCTTGTCTTTTTTCATTTTTAGCCATGGCGTTGTCAGTTTATTTTAGATTTCTGAGTTTGACTGTCCCTTTGGTATCTTTCGTCACTCTTTTGTACATGTTACATGTAGTGGGATCAAAAAACCACCAAACATATTTTCAAACCGGCAACATGAATGTACTCCAAAAGTATAATTTACATGTTGACATATCCCAGGGACACATATCTGTGATAGGAAGCGTGATATACATCGATGTAATAAAAATGACAAAAGTTTCCACCGAAGTCCACCTGCAATTGTAACTGTCAGTCTACAAGTGTTACTATGCTCTTTGGTCGAGTTGTTGTCTTTGACTGATTCCCCGTTTCCATTTTCAATGTAATGATATAGGCCTTTATTGGTAACCTTCAAAATGATATTTATGTTTTTGAAAATTGGTGTTCACAAAATTGTCTGACCAAAAATACCAAAAAGTGTAAATCAATGATTATCGGTTCAAAACATGTTTTATTTAACTTTGAACAGTTCAGATATCAATGTTTTAAATAAACAAATAGAGAATGTAGAATGAAAAACGTCTTTGTTTATATATAGACAAAAACCTAAATTGGAATGAACAAATAGATAAAATATCATATACAATAGAATCAATTTGTTACAAAAGATAAGAAAATATTTAACTATTCATAAACGTATTATCTATTTTAATGCTTATATTCTGCCATTATTTGGCTATTGTTGCAATTTATGGGGAAGTTAAAAGTGGAATACATAAACTTAATAAATTATTAAAGAAATCTGCTAGGGTTATAGTAGGAGCTGACATAAAGGCATCATCCAGTTTATTGTTTAATAGTTTAAACTGGTTAAGGTCAAGGATCAGTAAATGAACTAGTTCATACATTTAAAAAAAAAATAGAACTCAATTAGATATTGAAAATATACACCAGAAAATGTAAAAAAAAGTAGATGTCACCGACTTCTTTTTTCAAGCAATTCATTTTTAAAATGGTCCGAGAGGGTACTAATTACATTGAATATTATAGTATTAATGAATGGCTGTTTTTATAATGGCCCTGCTATATGTCCAAGGTCTGTAATAATGGTCGAGGAAGTCTGTAATGGCCCGAGGCAACGCCAAGGGACATTAAAGACATCCGAGGCCATTATTACTGACCGCGGACATATAACAGAGCCATTATAAAAACACCCATTTCTTAAAACATTTATTAACCAACTGAATAAATTTGTATGTGTTAATATACCAAATATCCAAGATATTAAGTTGACAGAAGTTATGTGTTGAAAAACAGGATGGACAGTGATCCCTATATATGGTTCTTTAATGTTGGTTGCTGGTTACTAAATTAAATAAAATACAAAAAAGTATTATACTCTTTACAACTTAATTTTATTAACTTTATTAAAAACCCTAACTGTGCTTATACAGACAAGCCGGGCATTAATACAGGGCCATTACAGAAAAACAGGGCCATAACAGAAAAAACAGGACCATTACAAAAAACAGGGCCATTACAGAAAATATATAATTTTTAATAAACAGTCATTTTTGGCAATAATGTACTTAGTTGGTTAATAAACATGTATAAGGTAAATCTATATTTTTCTTGTACAATTTTCGGTTTCATGGTATAAATCACGTGAACCGCTCCATAGAATTTAAATTAATATTTTCTTCCTCTTTGTCTTACGAATAAGATGATATTAAAAAATATATGGTTATCGACTTCGTTTTCCGTGTAGAAGCGACACAAACCCAACATTTTGGCAAAAAAACATCAAAATTCGTGACGTCATAATTTTTATTACATAACGTCAAGTTATCATGATAATAATTTCCAACGTTCTTCGTGTTTATTATGAACGATGATTATGTGTTTCGCATTGATAGATTTTTGTTTATCATAAAAGTCTGGATAATTATCATTAATTTTTATTTAGTATTACCAATATTCTTTATTCTTTATATTTTAGTACCCCATTATACTTTTTTTTTCTTTTTCTTTTTTGCATTTTATTCTGCAATTTTTGCACATTATTCTGTATTCCGTAAACCCCAATCAGACCCTCTTTTATGGAACATTTTAAAAAGAAATTATACGTTGTAAAAAATATGATACATATATGTTCATTATCAATATACATATCTCAAACAATTACTAATTTAGACAAAAATACATTGTAAGTACATAAACGCAAAATGGTAAACACTTAAAAATAGAAATCATCAGGGTACTGTCTACAAGTTGACGCAATAAAAGATGTAATTGAAGCTATATCTGTTGTGCCCTCTCAACTACCCCTGTATGTCTGTCCGCCCGTCCTTTCGTCCGTCCGTCCCCCTTTATAGTTATTCCACAAAATATGACAGTTTGAATCCTAGAACGTGTTCACTTTGCTGTCTGTTTGCATGTGGTCAGGGTTTTGATCTTTATTAATATTTGCTTTAATGAGAGATAGTTGAACTTTGTCATTTGTGGGTAACCAATTCATAAATCTCTTAGACTATCTTGTACATTTTGTTAGTCATCTGTTTACACTTTTTCTCCGTTCCGATACATGATTTGGCCTCTTTTGAAAAAAAAACCCGGTTTCTTTAGCAGCGGAACATGTTATAGCTTGTGTTTTGGTACTATATCACGACAGAAAGTATGATGTCCATATACTGCTGCTTAACATCGCATATATAAGCAAACATTATATCAATGATTCTACAAATTCTTGAAAGAGTGTTGTATGGTAATTTATACATTTGCAAGTTAACAAGTAAAAGACGCAGACAAACTGACATCTTTGTTAATACCTTTTTTGTTCTGTATAAAATTTATTGTATACAAATCTACAAAAACGTTTTAAAAAGTTTACTAAATGGTTATTGATCCATAAGTGTACATATAAAATTGAGAATGGAAATGGGGAATGTGCCAAAGAGACAACAACCCGACCATAGAAAAAAACAACAGCAGAAGGTCACCAACAGGTCTTCAATGTAGCGAGAAATTCCCGCACCCGGAGGCGTCCTTCAGCTGGCCCCTAAACAAATATATACTAGTTCAGTGATAATGAACGCCATACTAATTTCCAAATTGTACACAAGAAACTAAAATTAAAATAATACAAGACTAACAAAGGCCAGAGGCTCCTGAATTGGGACAGGCGCAAAAATGTGGCGGGGTTAAACATGTTTGTGAGATCTCAACCCTCCCCCTATACCTCTAGCCAATGTAGAAAAGTAAACGCATAACAAAACGCACATTAAAATTCAGTTCAAGAGAAGTCCGAGTCTGATGTCAGAAGATGTAACCAAGATATATATATAACAATTTCTTTTGAGGAGACAACCATACGAATCAATAATATTAAGATACTAATTAAAGCCATGTATAAATCTTCAAACCATATACTATTTATACATGTATCTATTTAAAGATTTGTGTTCTATTTTCAACATCGAAATTGCGGACGTGAAAGAAAACACCATTACAAAAAACAACAACGTTAAAATACAAAATGTACGAGATGGATTAATGATCATAACACATCATTTGTGTGTATTTTTAATTTGTAATAGTCTAAAAACTGTGTATGAATATTAAACAATTGTGCCAACCGTGAACAAGGTTAATTAATTTAAGTGTATTATAGTTTAGTACCATCTATGACTGACTGACAGCAGCGGCGAATTTATGACCAGTATTAGTTTATGTGGTTCATTTCCTTTTCTCTAATTTGAAAATATTTTTACTTGTTCCGACTGGTATGATAGTTTTCAAAATATGGGATATATAGTCTCACCGTGCAATACTAAGCTTTAACTTTAGTATTAATGTCCCAAACTTGCACACCCTTCTGTTTGTTTTCTGCTAAACGATGTCTATTCCCAGTGAATGTTAGGGTTTTTGTAAGGACTGTTTTGACATACTACATATAAAATACTTCCGAGACCACACTGTTTTTTCTCATCACAAATATGTGGAAATAGTAGTGAGCAACAGTTTTCACACTTGTTTTAACTGATCGGCAGATATACAAACTCTACCACCCTACGTCCCTGACGCCAGTCAAACACCTGATTTCCATTTTGAAGATCGTCTTCGTGACTATTTTCATATTCATTATCAATTTTTAATTTTAGAAAAACAAGTTCATTCTCATAGAAGTAACATACTTTCCGTCAAATTTACCGTTGACGTTGTCCCATCTAAAAGTCGCCGGGTGCAATTTTAACATTGCAAATCTGGTCAAAGGGACGTAATTCGTACAAAACGTCGCAATATTTCGCGGAATCCGCTAGACGGCGTTCATTTACTGTTTCTTGACCTTAAATGTGAAAAGACACATTCAATACCAAAAGGCAATACTAGTATTTAAGGAGGTTCGAGGGTATAAACATTTAAAAAAAAAACATTTTTATTTCAATCATAAATTTTATTTATTACTTTATTAGTTGAAACTTTATCTTATGGTACACAAATCATTCAAATAAATCAATTCCCTTTGGCCTCAGATGACTTTCAAACTATATGTATCAATGAAAAAGCTTCAAATTATCTCCCTTTGGTGCAAAAAATATATTTTTGGGCATTGAAATTGAAATATCTTTTTTTAACTCATCGGTGACCTATTTTTTTATTATTTTTTTCTTTTTTTTCTTTCGATATTATCTCTTTTTCTCCTTTTAGATAAACAGATAAAAGAACTTTTACAAAACTGTATGCTTCTTTGTAAGGCGGATTGTGAGCGTAAATGAACGGTGACCCCATTTTTTTATTTCATTTTTTTTTATAAAATATAAGATAAAGTTCAATTATAGAAAAATATAGCGAAATCCTATATATATATATATATAAAAAAATGATTTAGACCCGCGAGCCCCATTAAATCATTTCATAATATGGTTCCCTAATATTTTCAAGAACATTTTCATTTTACGTTCAACTGATGACAACCTATTAAATCTTCCAAAACCAAAACAAACAAAAAAAACATTTACATATTCAGGTTCTCAAATATGGACAATGATGGAAGAGTATACTAAATGAAATAAAAATGAGTAATACACTTGGTTGTATCTTTTAAAACAGACTGTTACAAATTTTTCATCAATTGTGCAAATTAATATGCTTTTTCATTATTATCCAGAGAAATAAAGATTATTTATTATCTAATGAATAAACAAATACAACAACGATTGAAAATCGATCGTTTTTTCTCATATGCTTATTTTCAAACCATTCAATGAATTTAACACATAAATTGATGTTAAAAAATTTAATACAAGATTGTATACATGTAAAGTGGCTATACCGATATCAAAGAACAGTAGAAACTTCACTCTTCTTATGAAAAAGTCGAGAAAATCAATAACAAAACAATACAGGTGACGTTACTGATCACAATGTATTTCAAAACAGCTTTACTAAAAGTGTACATGCAAAGAAGCGATGTTTTATGTTCATTTTTTTTTAGAGATAATTGCATTAGAATATTGTGAAACTGAAACTTAGAACATGTAAATATTTGATGGATATTGTTAAAAAAAATAAAGTGAAACAGTCATGTGCATTCACAATTGGTTTCTTTTGTCAAATTGATATTCAATATATTTTGGCCCTAGATGACTTTTAAAATGTGTACATCATTTAAAAAGCTCCAAATTATCTCCCTTTGCTGCAAAAATGCCATTGTTTAGTCTTAAATTGAAATATCGTTCTTAACTCATCGGCGACCTATATTTTTTATTACTATTTTCAAAAAAGCTTTACTTAAACTAAACTATTGTAAAATTTGAGCGATTTCTGTAATTAATTTCTGTTTTTATTTCGATATTATTTCTATTTCTCCTATAAGTTCAACAAAAAAAAAGTACCTTTACAAAAATGTATGCTTCTGTCGAAGGTAGATTGTGAGTGTAAATGAACGGTGAACCCACTTTTTTATATTTTTCTATTTAGAATAAATTAAGGTTCATTAATAGAAAAATATAGCGAAATCCTATGTTAAGAAAAACAAATCAATTTAGACCCGCGAGCCACCTTAATTTACTGCACGTACTAATTGCGTAAACTGATAATAATATAATCAAGCAATCAATTAATATCTAATGAAAAATTATTACTCAAACTACAGTATTTGGGAACTGTAGAAAAAACATAGTTAATGACCAACAAAGGGGTTATTATAACTTATTGATACCATTGGTCCTTTTCTGAAGGTCGACACAAGGTGAAACGAATTTGTTCTAATTTAAAAAAATTATCTTGTCAACTTTTTTCTGGGACTTAGCCATTTATGTTAGTTAACTAACAATCCTGCTGATGAAAATGTAAAAAAAGGTAAGCCGTGGAAAAATGCCCACATGTAGATATGTTTTGAAGAGTTTTAAATGACAATTAAACGCAAACATGCGAATCGTATTTTAATTTTTATTAATCTTGATTAAAATATAATAATTTTCCGGTAGGCGCTCTCAATTAAAAACATTTTTTTTTTGTTTTGTTTATAACCTTAAGAAAGCAACATTATTCTAAAAAGAAACCGATTAGCCGAGTATCATTTTTGTAATCGACAATCGGTACTACCGAGAGATACTCGAATACTCGCGCACTCGTTGACATTGCTAGTTCTGAGTAATTTTCAATGCAAACAGTGCAAAAACGACTACTTTTTGTTTCCGTAAGGTCACTTCGGGTTGACATTTTTAAGGTCAGTATCTGACCCAACATTTAAAAAAAGACCCTTGGCATTATTATGAACCAATTTGAAGCTATTGTCCTTAAATTTTCAGAGGCAATAACTCCTGAAATATGTCAGGTGATTGTTTCAGACCACATGAATTACTAGTATATCTTCATTAAAATAATAAAACAAAATTTTTAATCTATTCTTAAATAGTGTCAAAGAAAATGTAAAAACAAGGAAAAAGCAAAATTGAGAATATGATTTCACTTTGATCTGATTTCTTATTTTGAACCCAGGGGCCTCAAATAAAAAGATTTAAGGATTAAACGACAAAAACATACAACAAAATGTATTTGGTAAGACCTATAAAAATTCATGAGTTGATGCGATCCAAATTTGCCAAAAAGTTCTGAGGAAGTAACAAACAATTCAGAAAAATAATTTGGTCGATATTTCTTTGTCACGAAGTAGATGCACACACCAGAAAGACAATGATTAAAGCGATAAATCTTACTACTAAAATATTTTGGCTGGGCCGGTTGAAATTTCAAAGAGCAAACACTTTAAGATATATTATCAGTAATCTATGACCGACATATTGCAAGACAATACTTTATTACAAGAACAAAATTTGGTGGAAAAGAATAATAATCAGAACAAATACAATCTTTCTTTCAACAGACCTTAACGTCCAAACAGACCAGAGTCTGAAAGAACCTCATTGTATAAAAAAATATTCATAATCATTTTCGTTCTTATTCTACCTCAAAAAGAAAAGCATCACGATCATTACATACAAGCAGAATTTTATCTTGTTTGTCAAAATAAATTCCCCACGGCTCTTTCAATTCATCTAATTCGGTAAAAAGTTCTCTATAATGTTCACCATCATTTGATATTACTAATACATTATGTTTCCTACAATTCGTCACATACACATTCTGCTCATCATCTGTTGTCACACTATGTAAATCTTTCAAATTATCCTTTTTGGTTTTCCAAATTTGTGTTCCATCTAACGAGCAACAGTATATTGACTGCCTTTCTATAATGACCATCCTGTTTTTGTCTACAGTTATGTCGACGATATGCTCTGAGGGTAGAGGTATAGTACGTTTTTCGTCACATGTCTTGTCTACAGTTATGTCGACGATATGCTTTGAAGGCAAATGTAAAGTACGTTTTTCTTCACATAGCAGGTCCATCACATACATTAAGCGTCTGTCAATAACAACGTACAAGTTAATATCATTATATGATATTCCGAAGCATTTACGACTGGTGTTGATTTCATTGGTGACAGAACCTGTAGATATATTTATTATCAATATGATTTTGATTTGACAGGATACTGCTACAGTATTACTGTCTACCTTTGTTATATCATATGGAGAATAGGACAGACGAATGTAATGAATGTCAGTACCATCTGCATTACAAATAATAAGTCGTTTGTTTATATAGTCCGTAAACAGTAATGTATTTCCTATTTTGATACAGCTATAAATATTTTGAGATTGATCATCCCTTTTTATATTTAACTGTTTTCTCAAATTTACAGAAACAGGAAGGTTGTGTTTGACAGATACTTGATCCCAGGCGAATGCTTCTTCTTTGGTTGGTTCTTTCTCTGAAATAAATAACTAGGAATCGAATGTGTTTTTTCAACAGTCGATTGTTTAATACATACTGCAGTTTACCACTTAAACTATTTGAATGTTGCAAATAAAGGCAACAGTAGTATACCTCTGTTCAAAACTCATAAATCCATGGACAAACAACAAAATCGGGGTAACAAACTAAAACTGAGGGAAATGTATTAAATATAAGAGAACAACGACACAACATTAAAATGTAACACACACACACACACAAACACAGAAACAGACTACGCATTAGAAAAAAGCCTTTGAGAATAACAAATATAACATCAAAACCAAATACATGAATTTGGGATAGATAAGTACCGTTACAGGTCTTATAGTAATGGGAGTCCAGACTCAAACATAAGAGAAAACAAACGACACAACGGAAACTCAACGTTAAAATGTAACACACACAGAAACGAACTATAATACAACAATGCCCATATTCCTGACTTGGTACAGGACATCTTTAAAGGAAAAAAATGCTGAGTTGAACCTGGTTTTGTGGCATGCCAAACCTTCCTTTTTAATGGCCATGTGAAATATAACATTAGAATGACAACACAACATTACAGGACTACAATATAAATAAATAAGAGAACACAATTGACAAAGAAACACACGAATAATAGCTAACAAAAGGCAACACGTTTAAACATTTTTAATACGCCAGAAGTGCATTTTGTCCACACATGAGTCACCAGTGACGCCCAGATACAAATGTTTGAAAGCCGAAACGTACAAAGTTGAACAGCATCGAGGACACAAAATTAAAAAAAAAGCCGTGCCAAAAACTGCCAGGGTTTTCTGTTAGGTACTAGAACATCCCTATTATTTAGAACAATTTATAAAATATAGAAAAAAGATAGGATTTGCAATTCGAACAAAATAGAGATAGTACACTTAATTTTTTTTTAATCATTTTTTCAAATCAACTTAAATTTTCATCAAACTATGCAGCTATCTTAGATATATATAAAGCTTACTGAATCACAGGTCAGTTTTTTTTTTGTTGTATTGCTGTCAAATTTAAGAATTAAATCAATCTAGTTCAAAAAAGCTAGAACTTGCAGTTCGAAAAAAATAGAGATATTCCACTTTAATTTTTTAATAACTTTTTCTATAAGACTAATTAGGTAAAGTCAAGACCTAGTCGAGTACACTTAAGTACAGTAAAGTACAGTCGAGACAATGTCGAAACTAGTCGAGTAAAATGTGTGCTCGAGCACAAAAACTGGTCAATTCAGACTCTGGGCAGTTTGTAGTCTATCAATGATGAATTCATAGTCAACCACTTGGTCAATGCCACGTTCCGCTGGTGGAGTTTTCATTCCCCGAGGGTAACACCAGACCAATAGTCAGCACTTCTGTGCTCAAATACATTATCATTGGATATATGGTCATATGTATAAATTAACTGTTCGCAAAATGTTTGAATTTTTTAAATACTTAGGCCTTTCTACCTCAGGAATAGATTTGAGTGATTTTTTTGTACACGGAACACGCGTCTGGCATTTGTAGTGTGCCAGGATTAAATTTTGTAGGAATGCTAGACGCGTGTTTTGTCTACAAAAGACTCATCAGTGACGCTCGAATACAAAAATTAATATTGACAAGGCCAAATAAAGTACAAATTTGAAGAGCATTGAGAACCAAAATTCCAAAAAAATGTTGCAAAATACAGCTAAGTTTATTTATTCCTGATGTAAAAGCCTTACTTTTTCAAAGTTTAAAAAGTTTTGTAAACAGCTAATCATTTGTTTATTCAGTTATATGACCATATCAATGTTAATTCATGTAAGCACAGAAGTGCTGACTACTTGGATGCTTATACCCTCGGGAATTTAAAACTCTAACAACAGTGGCATCGACCCAGTAGTTGTAAATACGTTCATCATATATAGATACCTGGATTAAATTTTGTATTTACGCCATACGCACGTTTCGTCTACAAAAGACTCATCAAGAGAACCTTTACTGGGATAAAGCAATTCCCTCTTTAAAACACAGTTTTTTAAATTTTTTAAAAGTTTTGCATAGTTGTTTTCCCACTTCTGATACCAACATGTAATGCCACAAATGCCACATACCCCAAAAACAATAGAATAAAAATAAAATTGCTAACTAAATAGCTACACGCATGACAAAACTGCCGTGATTTGTTTTTTTTTCTGTTTAAAGACTGATATTTTTGAAATATGTACATGAAATACAAATTGCTTATATTAACAATTGCAAATCTGAACTGAACAATTTAACAAACGACTGGTGATTGGGTTGTTTGTAACTTTGGATTGAAATGTGTATTTAGATATATTCGATTTCAGCGTGGCAAGTTTTATACATATGGTATTTCAAAATGTAAATTTTTGTTTCTTCTGGTGTTTTATTTCTTACTAGGTGAATAAAAAAACAATGTGAAGATAGGTTCACGTTGACCCATATCGAGTGTACCGCAGTCGATTGTATCTCAATATGAAATTAATATTAATAAATAAAGAGAAAACAGCGGGCAGTAATTTTAATTTTTTTTTGTTCATCGATATTTTCAAAATACTGTTGTTCCCCCAAACGATACCACCTGACAAGAAAAACCCTATATTCCCCCTGCAAGGTCGTATTTCTTTTCTTGTTTTTTTGTGTTTTTGCGTCCCTTGTATTTTTTTAATGTTACTGAACAATACTTTTGTTTCTAGGTTTCCTTTTGTCAAAACAAAATCTTTCTTATTTTCTATTACAACATAAAACGTAATATTTTAACTATTTAAAAAAGACATGGTATTTTAATCTGTTTATCTCCTGCATTTAGCATTTTAAGACACTAAGGTTTCAACTCCCTCAGACAAAGTTGGCTTTAAATGAATTTGGCTATCTATTTTAGATATCTATTTATGCCAGAAAACCAGGTTCAACCAACCATTTGTGCCTTTAAAAATATCCTGTATCAAGTCAGGAATATGGCCATTGTTATTTTATAGTTCGTTTCTGTGTGCGTTACATTTTAACGTTGTGTTTCCGTTGTGTCGTTTGTTTTCTCTTATTTGTCAGTGTGAATTCACATTACCATAAGACGTGTCACGGTACTTATCTATCCCAAATTCATTTATTTGGTTTTGTTGTTTTATTTGTTATTCTCAAGGATTTTGTCTAATGCCTAGTCCGTTTCTGGGTGTGTTACATTTTAATGTTGTGTCGTTGTTTCCTCTTATATTTAATGCGTTTCCCTCAGTTTTAGTTTGTTACCCCGATTTTGTCCATGGATTTATGCGTTTATACTACTGTTGTCTTTATTTAGGTATTTTTAACATATAGCTCTTCAACTGTTTCGGTACGTATACATCTTCGGATTTCGAATATTTTGCGTTGAGTCTTTCTGATGAATGTAAATCCAAAAAAGCGCTTTGGACGCAAGAAATTATCAAACGTGTTGTTTTCAATTTTTTACATGGAATTAACTTTCACTATTGACATTGAAGTTATTATCATAATGTTGGAAGATTTCTTTTTGTTGAGAAATACTTACGAACTTTACCACAAAAACCGTCAAAAATACTGGGCAGAATTTAAAAAAAAATCTATCGAAATAAAATACTCTAATACTATCAGTTGTTGATAGGATCTTCCCCGATTGTTATGTGGGGTAACCGTTGATGATTTTATTGGTGAAAATGCATGTTTGTACAAACTGTTATGTAATTTATGCATATCAAGCCTCTGACGTTCTTTATGGCAGCAAATGTCACCCTGGGTAAGTGTGCTAAAATAGGATTCATAGTTGTACAGACAATCAAATTAATCCTTAATTTCAAATATTATATGATGTTTTCTTATATAAATGTGGATGGAACGTAATCTCTCTCAGAATCATCGATTAAAAGTTCATTTATAACCGAGCCATAATATAACACGCAAAACAGTGAAATTTCCATAAAAAATGGGAGGGGTAGCTATAGGGGCACTGACTGCCTAAAAGGCGCCCCGCTCCAGTCATGTCTCAGTGATTGCTTACATAATCAACCATTTTTTTCACAAAAGGGGACCAGACACTCTGCCCCTCTGCCCCCCCCCCCCCCCCCCCGCAATCCAAGGCTGCATAAATTTGCAAATGCAGTGATGCATGGATTCACATGCAGGTACATTGGTAACATTTATGTGAAGTGATGCATTTCACATGTTTAGTTGCATACTAAATTTAGAACAGATGTGTTACGTTCGTTTTTTGTATATAAATTATTAGGCCGTTAGTTTCTTTCTTTGAATTCTTTAACATTGCCATTTCGAGGCCTTTAATAGCTGACTAAGCGGTATGGACTTTGCTCATTGTTAAAGGCAATGCGGTGACCTATAGTTGTTCATTTCTGTATCATTGCTTTATTGCATATTTTGTTGCACATTATTCTCTTTACTGTCTGTCAATTACCTATACTGTTCCGTGGATTACTTTCAGTCTGCTCTTTTCTTTGTTTCGCCATTTCCTGCAACAATGAGTACTTTTATTGAATGCAACGCACAAAAAAGAAACAAATAAATGATAACGATACATGATGCAACTACACTTCAGGTTTAACTACACAAACATTGTCATTCAAATTGACAAGGACACTTCTGCTGTTGTCTGCTAAATGGTCAGGTTGTTGTCTCTTTGGTACATTCCCCATTTCCATTCTCAATTTTACAATCAAGATAAATACTTTGACAAAATATATTCAAAAGAATTCATACTGATAAACTTTAGTTTAAACATACGATTTGCTTTGTTGCAGTTTGTCTTATACATTATTGAAGTAATATTTTGATTGGTTCTTTTGTTCCTATTATAATGGGGATACACTCGACACCTGTTCATGCACTCAAACGATGGAATGCGATAACAGCACCCAAGTGCCAAAACATCACTATGTCATCAATTGCACGGTTAAGTATTTCATACTGATTACAAGCGCCGTGTTGCTATGTCTTTAGTTTTCCATATTGGTTTTTTTTTACTGTTGTTTGTTTCGAACATGTCTAAGTCCTATTCTTTGTTTTCATGTCGTTGTCAGATTATTTTCGACTTTTGAGTTTATAAGTTCCTTTAGTATCTCTCGGCCAATTTCCATCTTTGTACCTACCACAGACTAGGATTGGTCGCATATGCTGCGAAAGGGTAAACAGATCCTGATTGTCATATGGCATAAGTACAAATATGGTGATATTATTCGGTATGTCACATTTGTGGATAAAAAGGGTCTTCAGGATTACCATTAAATTATTACTCGTGTAGTGGTACTAGCCATGGGTGGATTGTAAAATAAAATGACGTAACAATTGTCCATATCTTCAAATCTCAATCTTTATGTAAATGTTATACTATCAAACTTTGAATTTTTAACCCTGTTTACCAACATTCCCCATGTGAAATTCAAAATGATCGTATACCTTCCAACATTTCAAACTGCCCATGGAGGTTTTGCTTGCAAAATGGCTGTCATAGTCCTACAAAACCTTTCAAGGGTCTTCAAAATTAGAGTTTCTCTGTTTATTTGCTTCTTCATATTTTAACAATGATATACCAATGGTAAAATTGATTGTTTTGCTTTAGATAATGGTCAAAATTGCTATTTCAAAATTTTAAATTGGGAGCCTCCATGGGGAAAATCCTCCGCTAATAGTGATAGTTGACAGATATGCGTACAGGCATAAGTTGTTAATAGTGATCAAAAAGATAAAACATGCTACATAGAGGAACAAGTGATCAGTCTGATGACGTTTCTTATTCACAACATTGTACTATCGTAGGTGGGGCATAAAAACATGGATATCTCTTTTTCCAACAGTTTAGTGCACACTAACATCGTAATAATAAGATCCTACCATATAATCGGTGCTACCTTCGGTCCATAAGTGGGCGCCTCGTTATTTGCAAGATTTAATATCACAAATATTTCAGTGTAATGATATTTTAGTTTATAGAATGACTTTTAATTTAAGGCTCACTATCAATAAATTAATTACATAATAACAGCTTCGTGGTTATTTTAAAGTTTTTTGGGGCATATAAGGGACTGTTTTCGACTTTTTTAATGGACTTTTCTTTCAATGGGATGACAAAAATAGCTTAAGGCACATATGGTGAATAACGAAACCGTATAATACGGTGATATTTGTTGGTTACTCTATAAACATCGAAGTATGGCGTTGTTAAGAAACGAAGATTAATTTAGGACACTAATATTTACTAGTCTGAATGTGCCATTAGAAAATAAGATTTATCAACTTTCATTTTTACAAATATTGAGAAATTGAAAGAGGGATATCATCAACACCTTTTAATTTTATTCAAATTCCATATCATATTTACTAGTTAATGAAACAGCTGGTGGTCTTTATTGGTGCTTAAAATCAGTCTATTTTAATACAAGCCAAATGAAGCAACTGAAAATATGAAAAAAAGCAGAAAAAATGTACACTTAAACAGCACATCATATTTACTTTGTCAGCATACTGAAACCAGGTACTTTCTGCATCATTCCTACTATGTGTAACCTTATGCTCAAGACAATAGTAGCTTCCTTGTACACATTTTTCATCTAGTTCTTTATAAGAAATTCTGCCTTGTGTTTTAGAGTAATCCCCCTTTTTGCATTTAGCTTTTACATCGTAAGATATGTTCTGACTTAATTTTCTCTGCAACTCTTCAATTTTTTCACATAGTTCTTTTACAATAATGTCGTATCGGGTAAACTCGACATCAGCTAATAACCAGACCTGTAAGGCTATAACATTCTTTGAGAAACAGATCAATAACTTTCTTAATTCAGTTTTATCCAAATTTACCAATGCCTTTCCTCTATATAAAGTTTTTCGACCCTCTCTATCTTCACATACCGTGTATCTTTTAATATAATAAAATAAAATATGATTGAAATAAGCAAGGGGGAGAAATTCAAATTCAAGTATTAACCATGGCGAAGAACTAAAACTTCCGAAACTTTTCTTAATAATATCGAGAGAAGCCGACTGCGTAGTAATCATGCATGGCATATAGTATGAATATTGTATCAGACTTGAATCGTTGTTGGAAGCTCTAAACTTGGGTTTCACTATAATATCAAATTTTTCCATCACATTAAGTATGTGAGTTTTATATTTTCCAAACTCTAATTCAGGTTCTTTTTCAAAAAACCTATCAATAATGTTATCAGATAATTGTCCCGTCTTTTCCAGATTGTGCCAGTCAGTTAGCTTTACTATTTCAATATTTCTTTTTAGTTCATGGTTGTCGCATACCAGACACCTGAAACACTTTACTAACCAATCTGGCTGTAAAATTATATACTCCTTTATGTCCGCGAAAAAAATAATGTTTCCAATTTTATGCTGGTAAGTAAGGAAAGGAAAAAGTTCTTTTTCTTTTATTGTAACCATTTCGGCTAATTTCACACAGGTCTGCCATGACAATATATTCTGTTTTGAGTCGTCTTTCAACACGCTTAATGCATTTTCAAGTTCAATCCACCGCATAGGAAGCTCCTCGGCAAAATACATCATCTCTTTTGCAACATCAGAAACTTTGTCTTTCAATTTTTTATAGTCGCTATTATCAAATTCTGTGTTAGAAATAAAGAAAATGCCTCTATTGTGATTAACTTTATCTTGATTTCCAAAAACTTCTTTAAATCTTTCGATATATTTTTTTCCCCTATCTTCAATCTGCAATATAAAAACGAAACAAAAATTAAAATACTTTTGTTAAACCATTTGATTTTATAGAAATACATTTTTAGACTCACACATGATTACTTTTAACTTCTGAAGGCTACATGTATACATTATAACCTTCAAAATCTTACAAACACACATTGCGCCTAATAATAACACACGGAAAACTTTCATCGACAGCAAGGTATATGCTCATGAAAATCAAGGTTAATTGCAATATTTAATTGTAAAATTAAGTGTAATGATGGTGACCTTTACAACATTATATTTGTCATCTTTATTTTCCAAATCTCCAAATACTAACACTAATGTTAAAATATAGTTCAACAGACTGACTGGTCAAACAAACATACATGTAGGTAAGGATATTGGTCTCTGTTTTTTTCATAAAGCATCGTCTTATCTTAAAATACTAGTAGGCATACATGTGGTAATTTGAAAGTTTCTTGTCTTACTTTTTTCATCTTTTTAATAATGTTTACCAAAGATAATATAATGTTGTTCCGTAAAATTTATCTATTTAACAAAATGATGTGAAATCCTTTCACTTAATTTCTTGTCATTGATAATTTGAGTTTATTACCAATATTTCATTGACAGTTACACACGTTGACGAAATGTTGACATTCAATTATTTGGAACGTTGCGCAGTTTAATATTAAAAAAAAATGTGATATGATTGCCAAAGAGAAAACTCTCCTCTAGAGACCACAATAACACAGAAATTAGCAACTGGAGGTCACTGTACGGCCTTCAACAATGAGAAGAACCTATACCGCATAGTCGGCCATAAAGGCCCCGATATGACAAATTTAATGTAAAGCAATTCAAACGAGAAAACTAACGGCCTCATGTATGTTAAAACTAGAGGCTCTCAAGAGCCTGTGTCGCTCACCTTGGTTTATGTGCATATTAAACAATGGACACAGATAAATTCATGACATAATTGTGTTTTGGTGATGGTGATGTGTTTGTAGATCTTACTTTACTGAACATTCTTGTTGCTACAATTATCTCTATCTATCATGAACTTGGCCCAGTAATTACAGTGGAACATATTTTCTAAATATTTACAAAAAATTATGAAAATGCTAAAAATTAACCATAAATGGCAATAAGTCCTAAAGGGGTCAACTGACCATTTTGGTCATGTTAACTAATTTGTAAATCTAACTTTGCAAAACATTATTGCTGTTTACAGTTTATCTCTATCTGTAATAATATGCAAGATAATAACAAAAAACAGCAAAAATTCCCTAAAATTACCGATTCAGGGGCAGCAACCCAACAACGGGTTGTCGGATTCATCTGAAAATTTGAGGGCAGAAAGATCCTGACCTGATAAACAATTTAACGCGTGTCAGATTTGCTCTTAATGCTTTGGTTTTTGAGTTATAAGCCAAAAACTGCATTTTACCCCTATGTTATATTTTTAACAATGGCGGCCATCTTGGTTGGTTGGCCGAGTCACGCCACAAATTTTTAAAACTAGATACCTCAATGATGATTGTGGCCAAGTTTGGTTTAATTTGGCCCAGTAGTTTCAGAGGAAAAGATTTTTGTAAAAGATTTTTGTAAAAGATTAAGATTTACGAAAAAATGGTTAAATTTGACTTTAAAGGGCAATAACTCCTAAAGCAGTCAACTAACCATTTCGTTCGTGTTGACGTACAGGTGGGTGCAGTCCTAACCTGTACAGCAAGTTAACTTGATAACCAGTCATTTGGACTGGTCAAAGTTAACCTGTGACCGGATTTAGGACTGCTCTGACCAGTCCTAGGACCAAAATTTAGTTAACTTGAAAAGCGGACTTGGTCCTAGGACTGTTTTTATGTCTGCCAAAAAGTTAACTTCGAAACAGGTCCGCTATTGATATAAGTTAACTTCGAACCAGTCCTGCCGTAAAGTTAACATAAGTTAACTTCTAAACCAGTCCTGCCATAAAGTTAACATAAGTTAACTTTTGCTTTGACAAATCCGATCGAAACCAGACCTGTTCCCAAGTTAACTTTTAAGTGGTCTGCTCAACACTAAGTTAACTTGTAACCAGGACCGCTCTAAATCGATTTAAAAAAAAAAATTTCTTAATATCTTTATTTCGTAGTATAAACATCGAAAATAAAGTAAAATTAATACTTCCGTTATATAAACAAGATTTAATACAAATATTTGAAAATAAAGTACGCATAAAACGTTGCTTGTAACACAAATTAACTGTGATCTGCCAATCTATAGATTAAAAAACGATCTTGGTTACAATGATAACGGGCACTGAATTATATTTCAATACCTATCAAATTCAACCATATTTGCACTTTATTTATATGTATATCTATGAAAGGACGTATTTTATATGTTAGTTATACGTCCATGTACCAACACTGACATGTCTGAATTCATTTGTGCTTTTTAATAAAAAAAAAATGTATATGAGGTTTGTTTGTAGTTAAACGTCAAGTGACAACTATTTCATTCAAGAGTACACATGTCTCAAAAATCTGACTAATTTGACAAGATTGTTGGTAGTTTTACCACATCGTACATATCCGGACACTGTACAACTGTACAATTTTCGTAAGAATATTCTGCGGAATAAGAATAGTAAATCCAATCCAAACAAGTAGAATAACAATGAATTATCCATGCATGTATAAATGCATAAAGTAAAAATTAGGAAGAGACAGGTAAAAGACGGGGAACGAAGTAACGTCGACAAAGATGTTTATATCCCATGATATAAGAATGTTGTTCCGATGTGTTGGATAACCGCCTTCTAATTAAAACAATACGATAGCTCTATGTAATTGACTAATGTATATAATAATATATAAAATAAAAAAAGAAAGAATTATGTTGTTATCAATAATGTCTAGTAGAGTAGTGAGTATAGCGAGTAAAGAAATTTGCTATCAGAGGCCTTCTGGGAAGAACAATGCGATTGTTGTTTATACATATTTTAATAAAATGATATGAAAAGTCGCAAAAACGATAACATTTCATAAGCAGACATGTCCCCAGGTCTGGTCAATAGCAGACTTGTCCACAGGTCTGGTCAGAAGCAGACCTGTCCACAGGTCTGGTCTGGAGCAGACCTGTCCACAGGTCTGGTCTGGGTCAGACCTGTCCACAGGCCTGGTCTGGAGCAGACCCGTCAATAGGGTTGCAGCAGTCATAAAAAAGCGGACCGTAGGTCTGGTCCACCGTAGACGAAGTTAACTTGCTGGTCTGCTTAAAAATTCTCAAGTTAACTTAAAAAGCAGCCAACAAGTTAACTCTAAGTTAACTTTTGTCAAGGTTAGGACTGCACCCATCTGTATTTTTGAATCTTACTTTGCTGAACATTATTGCTGTTTACAGTTTATTTCTATCTATAATAATATTCAAGATAATAACCAAAAACAGCAAAATTTCCTTAAAAATACCAATTCAGGGGCAGCAACCCAACAACAGGCTGTTCGATTCATCTGAACATTTCAGGACGGATAGATCTGGACCTGATAAACACTTTTAATCCCATTTCGGATTTGCTCTAAATGGTTTGGTTTTTGAGTTATAAGCCAAAAACTGCATTTTACCCCTATGTTCTATTTTTAGCCATGGCGGCCATCTTGGTTGGTTGGCCGGGTCACAACACACATTTTTAAAACTAGATACCTCAATGATGATTGTGGCCAAGTTTGGTTTAATTTGGCCCAGTAGTTTCAGAGGAAAAGATTTTTGTAAAAGATTAAGATTTACGAAAAAATGGTTAAATTTGACTATAAAGGGCAATAACTTCTAAAGGAGTCAACTGGCCATTTCGTTCGTGTTGACGTATTTGTGAATCTTACTTTGCTGAACATTATTGCTGTTTACAGTTTATTTCTATCTATAATAATATTCAAGATAATAACCAAAAACAGCAAAATTTCCTAAAAAATACCAATTCAGGAGCAGCAACCCAACAACAGGTTGTTCGATTCATCTGAAAATTTCAGGACGGATAGATCTTGACCTGATAAACACTTTTAATCCCATTTCGGATTTGCTCTAAATGCTTTGGTTTTTGAGTTATAAGCCAAAAACTGCATTTTACCCTTATGTTCTATTTTTAGCCATGGCGGCCATCTTGGTTGGTTGGCCGGTTCACGACACACATTTTTAAAACTAGATACCACACAGATAATTGTGGCCAAGTTTGGTTAATTTGGCCCAGTAGTCTCAGAGGAAAGATTTTTGTAAAAGATTAAGATTTACGAAAAAATGGTTAAATTTGACTATAAAGGGCAATAACTCCTAAAGGGGTCAACTGACCATTTCGTTCGGTTCGTGTTGACGTATTTGTGAATCTTACTTTGCTGATCATTATTGCTGTTTACAGTTTATCTCTTTCTATAATAATATTCAAGATAATAACCAAAAACAGCAAAAATTCCCTAAAATTACCATTTCAGGGGCAGCAACTCAACAACGGATTCATCTGAAAATTTGAGGGCAGAAAGATCTTGACCTGATAAACAATTTTACCACTGTCAGATTTGCTCTAAATGCTTTGGTTTTTGAGTTATAAGCCAAAAACTGCATTTTACCGCTATGTTCTATTTTTAGCCATGGCGGCCATCTTAGTTGGTTGGCCGGGTCACGCCACACATTTTTTAAACTAGATACCCCAATGATGATTTTGGCCAAGTTTGGTTTAATTTGGCCCATTAGTTTCAGAGGAGAAGATTTTTGTAAAAGTTAACGACGACGGATGACGACCACGACGGAAGACGGACGACGGACGACGAACGCCAAGTGATGGGAAAAGCTCACTTGGCCCTTCGGGCCAGGTGAGTTAAAAAATGAACGAAAAACAAATATGTAAAACATAAACAAACGACAACCACTGAATTACAGGCTCCTGGCGTAGGACAGACACACATGACACAAACATACAGAATGGGACGGGGTTACACATGCAAGCAGGATCCAAACTTTACCCTTACTTGTGACAGTAGTATAACAGTACAATATAAAAACAAACTATAAAAATCAGTTGAAAAAGAATTAACTCGTCAGATGAATAGAAATACAAGTGGACAATTTGATAGGGATTTTGGAAGCCGCAATTAAAAGCAAAAATCCAAAGATAATTAAAATTAGAAATTCCCTTATCAAATGGTAAAATCTAAGACCCAAAAACATCAAATAGATGAAAAAGAACTACTACAGGCTTGATACTGACATTTCCTTATTTAGAAAACCAGAGGCGGATTAAGAAGGGTGCCCTGGAAAAAACATCGGTCGCTTATATAGGGAATCACTGAAGCGTGACCGGTACGCCCCTCTTTTCGGTAGTCAGTGGGCCTTCACTAATGAAAATTGAAAACTGAAAACTACGGATGCTACCAGGTATTAGAGCTAGCTAAAGCTCCCACTTGTATGACAGTCACATACAATTCCATTGTATCGACAATAATGTGTGAACAAAACAAAGAGACATATTATGTAAAAATGTCAGAAGTAGGGATATTAAACATTGTGCTATAATCTTAGTCACTATAAAAACAATCAAACTTGTCAGCAAAGGAAAACCAAATGACATATAGGCAAATCATATACGAAAAAATGAATATCAATAATAAACTCTGCACAACAGCACAGTGGCGGGATACCGAATCACACCGAAGGATGTCACAAAAACTGTCAGGTTTAATTTTTTTTGACAAATTAAATGATTAATCTCCGTATCATTTTGTCATTACATTTTCATTCAAAGCAATTAAAAAAATGAAGGTCCCACTATATGTAAATCGCCATTTTCGTGTAATTTCAAAGACGCCTCTGACAAACTACGTCTATATTCGATGATATTCTAATTTTCATAGAATGTTGTAAATGTAACCAATTATTGCATTGTCTAATTATTTCTCTTTTTGGCCAATAAACTTAGTAGAAAATCATTCATTTTCCTTCTAACATGTTACCATAATATCTGGGTTTTTAAAAAAAAACATCTTGAAATGCATACTTATTTTTATATTCAGAAATATACTATAGAAAGCAACACGATGCGTATATCAAAATACTGTACCTCTTTATTAGTCCTATACTCGTCAATATGAGTGCACACTACAATGACAGGTGGGTATAATCCATGTCCTGATGAATTTGTACGTAGACAGTGAATACTGTCAAACCAGAAGTCAATGTATTCTAAAGAAAAGGAAAACAAATATATTGTCCTTGTATTTGGCGTTTATTCGTTAGTAGGCGAGTGAAAAATTAGGATAAATATTAACCTCTCTTTGAACCAGTAAGAATAATAAGAATAATGTGTGATCGGACTGCTATAAAGATTTCAATATTTCTTTATAGAATTCTCAGAATTTGTTCTAGAATACGTCCGATCTTATGAAGTCTTAATCTGATTTGAGTATAACTGTAAGAATCAGTTTTCTAGCAGAATAGTTTTACTGACCTTGATTTATAACAATTAGACTTTCCTAAGACATAATGAAACACTTATCTCAGGCATAACGAGTGTGTTGTTTATTACGATACGTTGTATTCATTACACAGCGATCATATCATTTTACAGAGAGTTTATCTTTATTTCTTTGACTACTTGACATTTAACAATCGTAATGATATATGTTTGTTTATGTGCTAGTTTCGCAATGTAAGGGTGACCCTCGCAAATAATCCACAGTTCATAATGCAAAAACAACTACAAAACAGTAGAACAAAAAACGTCCTCTTGACCATAGTAAAACCCCAGACAAATGCATTCCTGATGGCCTATTTAATATGACCTTGCTATTGCATGTTTGTTTATACTATAACACTATTATTATGACACAAAATATTTGATAATTTACATCTAAACATCGCAACTCTTTATTTTGTAATTACAGCTATAACATGATTATTGTAATTTTTGATATTTTTTTTATTAACATTAAATGAAAAAATCAATTGTCCGGCTTTAAACAGTTGAATGTGTTAATGGATAAATATATTGATTGGTGCAGGTTCTCATGAAATTTCTTAAAAAAAATCGCTTAATTATATTCTATTTGCTATGTTTGCGTGTGTATTTGAACAGGTTGCAACAACGATAAATATACTTATAAAAGTCGATTAATATATACAACGCTACTGATAGACGATTAAGAGTGTACGTACAAGATAAACTAGAATCGTGTTGACTAAATTAAGTCACAGTTGTTATAAGTATTTTAACAATATGTTAATTACAGCTGATGCCATCAATTCTAAAATTCTAAAATACAATATTGTGTAACCAGAAAATATAGAAATACAGAATATCAAACTTGTAAAAATAAGGGTATCCTTTTTCTCGTTCAGCTAAAATTAAAGATGGTTGCAAACAAGAAATTGATTGTTTTAACAAGTACTGGCTACATTGATAAGATGGCAAAAGTTATTCGTGTTCTACTTTGTAATTGACGGTGATCTTAAAATCTTACCTTCAATTGAATCAAAGTTTGTATCATCTTCTTTAGATAATATGTCTTCAGATATATTTGTAACAAGAAGATAAATAGCATGTGGATTTAAAAACGTCTGATGTGTGGCATAATAGTCTTTCTGACCTGCAAAATCCCAAATACCACATTCTACTAAACTCTCAGATGTCATTCTGTTTTGATCTACCTTAACTTTTGCAAGAATTTCAACCATTTGTTCGAAAATCTTTTCCCTCATATCATCAATTTTTATGAATTCTGCGGATTTTTTTATATCATTAGTAGAAAAGACATCATTATCTTTCAAAGCTTTGTCAATATTTGATTTTTCTGCAACCGAGGTTATAGTGTTCATTATGGTCACTTTGTTTTCACTTGTCGATGGTTTGTCGATTAAAATAGTCGGAGAGTGGTGTTCTTCATTCAGCGGTTCTTTAGACGAAATTATTTCTTTCTTGTTGGTCATCTCGTCGGATGTAATTACTTGAACAGAAACTGATTCGCTTGGTTTTTGTTGTTTGTTTAGGCCCTCTTGTAACCTTTTGATTATTTTCATCCTCTCTGTTTCAACTGTAATAATGTTTTTGACAATATAACATGTTTACGGATAAATTATCAATTGGTTTCGTTTTTTCATAGAATGCATGATTTCAAAGATGAAAAAAGACAAACCTTCTTAAATCGCTCTCTTTGTACAAAACATGTAGACACAAAATATAAACATGATGCAAAAGTTTAACTTATGACAATTTTTTTCATAATGGTAATTCAGACAAAGTTTAACTGACATCTCCTCTTATGGAGTTTGTGGCATCCTGTTAAGAATCAAGTCGCAATAACTCGTAATAGTCATGAGAAATATATTGACAAAAACACGCCCAATAATTTCATGCGTGCGAACGCCCGAAGCCAAACATTAGAAATCCGATAATGTATGAGTGTAATTGATTTCATAATAAAATATTTGACGAAATCTGTGTATGTAAATGACCTTTCGGGGTTGTTTTTTTATATCCAGAAACGATATTCAATAATCACTAGCTAACTTTACCTTACTGTACATGGAAAAGACGTTGATTTAGTCTGCGTGTCTGCACCGTAAACAACAGAACTTGTAAAATGTCAATATAATAACTTGATGTATTTTGAATGCCAAAATGTGCATAAAGGTTAAAATCGAAAGTCGATAAAAAGCTGTAAAAAGTATCATTTGCAATTTTTTATGTTTTTTTTATACTTTGAATTATGTTTTTCTCACAGTACTGATACATATATACTGACACACATTGTTCTTTTTATTGTAAGTAAAAAAGAGGAATGCTTTGTTTGTATTTTCTTTATTCGTTCAGTATGATTTTATACATTACACGTAAACTATATCACTGAATAATGAGGTATGGCCAATTTTCAATAAATGATCATTTAAAAATATACTGATCGACTTTAGAAACGCAACACTAGATTATTTTTGTGTTATTTTTGAATGAATGTGTCACTGTCAAAAGCGATGACTGCATTTTACAAATGCCAAAATGATTGTCAGAAAGTTCAACAAATTCTGTCTGACATGTTTTGAGTTCTGTTTTACACATTCTGATTTTGAATTTGTTCAACCCATTAATTGGTTTTTGGCAATTATGCGGTTGGAACTTGAGGGCTTTAAAGTTTTCCTTCAGTCGATTCTTTGACAATTCAGTTGATGGGAAACATTTATGGCATGAATCTGTACTCAATGGGACTCGGTTATTTGATAAGGTGCAGACACGCAGACTAAATCAACGTCTTGTACATGTTTTATTATATTAAAAGAGGGACGAAAGATACCAAAGGGACAGTCAAACTCATAAATCTAAAACAAACTGACAACGCCATGGCATTTATTATATTAATCTACACAGCTACTGTACTACAATTAATTTTGATGTACAGTTCAATTAAGCGTCTGGCGTGTATACTAAATTAAGTTCTGGTATCTATGTTGAGTTTATTTTCAACCACTGGGTCGATGCCACTGCTAATGGAGTTTTAATTCCCGAGGGTTTAACCAGCCAGTAGTCAGCACCTCTCTGCTTACATGACTTATCATTGATATGGTAATATTTAAAAATTAACTTTTCACAAAACTTACTAATGCTTGAAATACTAAGGCTTTTCTACCTCGGGAATAGATTATCTAAGCTGTATTCGGAAAACTTTTAGAATTGTTGACCTCAATGCTCTTCAACTTCGTACTTTATTTGGCCTTTTTAAGTCTTTTTGATTCGATCTTCACTGATGAGTTATTTGTAGACAAAACACGCGTCTGGCGCATTTATACGCAACATATACGTCACAGATATGTTTAACCCTTTAAATTCATATCGGTCAATTGTTATCAATAGGCCAAATACCTGGACAACTAGTTTGCATGGAGTCTTGTATCATCGACAAATTGTTACGTTGTTGAGTTCTCAAATTAATACTAGGAAATCCAGCAACATGATTCATAGAGTATCAGCATCAAAACAAATTTGAAACGCACTTAAAATTCATGTTCCTTTTTGTCATTTTTGTATTGGTAAAAGAAAAAAAAATACTTCTTAACTGTTCTCGAATTCTTAAGCGATGTTAGAATAGCAGAAGAAAAACATAGATCATGTTGGATACCGGATCGCTTATGAAGAAATATATATAAATGATAAAATACGAGCATTTTCCCCCTAAAGGTTGACAGGGGAAACGAAATATGGTCTCTTTGTCTTTTTATAACCGGCAGAAAAAAAACGGTCAGATAGCGAACGTTCAATCCTTTTCCTCATGTAAAGAGAGTGTCATGCTCTTTCTAGGTTAGGAATCCTTTTGAGGGGTTCGTAGGTGGCCTTTTGCAAGAAAAAGTTCCTATTCCTAGCCAATATACTCTCATTTTCCAGTGGCAGTCCAAATGTCCCCAACCATCATTCCGGATAGCCTCTAAAATTACAAGACCTACCAATTGTACTTATTGTTAATTTGTTCTTGTCATAAACATGCATGAACTATTTGCCACTGGATGTTAAGCAACCAACAATCAATCAGTCAATGTTCATTACTTTTTAATTTCCAAAATATTCGCTAGAAAAGTTCAGAAATTTGCAACAAAGTCTCCCAAAATAATACTTTGATTATGTTTTTACATTTTTTGTTTCTCTACTTCCAGAAGGGTAAAATTACATACTAAGGTTCAGGAATTTCCTATGGGGTATGTGTTTCAGAGGTTAGCTAAATAGTTTGACGCTCGAAACTGCGCTTTCAAACCTCACTTTCTTTGGTAAAAGAAATTTTACTGTTTAAAATGTTGCTAAACTTATCTTAACGTTTAGTTTCAATTGCGACAACTCAAGTCAATATAAGAAAATGTTTCTTATGATTTTAAGTTCCTAGTCGCACAACCCTCCCACCTGTGACGTTCTTGCATTCTTACTCTTTGTTCTTAATCATACCAGATTATTGTTAAATGAATGTTCTTTCGTATAGGGCTATTTCTGTTAACAGTTGTTTTTCTTTTTTTACAGAAACTGGTGCCATGCATTTGAATCTCCACAATCCATTATTTCCAGCATCGACATTTTGCTGCATCTGGCACGTTTTGTCCCCTTCTCTAAAAAGTTTGTACCTAGTACGTTTTCCAAAAGACTGTGTGCATTCGACCTAGACACAATCAGATATACATTTTGTTTTTCACATAAAGTCATAAATAAAGATCACACCTGGTATCAACCCTTTAGCTATTTTGATACAGAAATGGTTTAAACTATGAACAATGGCCGCTACAGGGCTAACACGTGAAGCATTTATACAATTTCATGCAGTTTTTGAAAGAAATATTTATTAAATACCAGATCTTTAAAAACTGTAATTTTCTTACTGGTTTCCTTCAAAACATGTTCGCCAGTTTAAGATTGTTAACCAATGACAATGACAGTAAAATAGGTTTAGAAAATTTAATATCAAATAGTTTAATCGAAAAACAACATGTTTTACTCACAATTATTTCAAACAACTGTAGCTTTCTTTGATCATTACTCTTATCTTAACTTATTTATAAAAACAAAACTTGAAAAAAATCTTAAATTTGGGTGTAAAAAAAGAACTTTTAAATAACTCGATGCATATTCTAACTATAAACAATTTAACTTTGAAATATAATTAATATGTTTTGTATACGGAATAAAATGCACTAACAAAACTTAATTTTGACATAGTCTAATGTTTTTTTCTTGAAAAATACACATATTTTATCTATCAAATAATGTTGAAACAAGAGGAAATTGGAAACAAATACATTGAGATCAACTTAAGATATACGGACAAGACATGTTATTGATATCAATAAAATGCATTGCAAAATAATTAATAAATTTGAAATTTAAAATTACCCATAAAATGATAACTTTTTATTTTTTATTTCTAGAAAATATAAAAAATCATCCAATGAATATCTCAAAATTTAATTGGTAAAACATAAATGGAGACATTCTTTCATATGAAATCCATAAATCAGACAGTTTAACAATTAAACAATTATTAAAATCAATTTGGCATAGTTGGATGCGTCCTCTTTAAAAAAAATAACATTCATTTTATCTATGTGAACTCAAGGAAATTGGAAACAAATGGATTGAAATTATGTCTACGAACAAGACAATTTCAGTTGACTAAACAGTCTGTTAAAATGAAATCTGTTTAATCTAAAGAAATACTTGTGATTATATTGTTGGTGAAAATTACCTATAAGTAAGATTAAATATCCAAAGCAGACACATTATTAAAGTAAATACTTGTTATTTACAAGTGTCTTGTTCATAAACACATTCTCATCTGAGTGTAAGTCAAATAGATAGAGAAATACTATTCCTTCATTTGCTTAAAACAGTTTAATTTTGAACGATATAACATTACCTGAAATCCTGCCCATTGTTTGTATTGTAGTAGGATTTTGTTTCAAAAACGGTCACACATATACATGATATTTGATTTGCATTGTGAAGCCCTATATTCTCCTTTTCAGTATGTAAGTTATACTTAAATTAAATTCATATTCTTGTCTATAGAAGCATATCGCATAGACCGAATATAAAATGTACATCATCTGAATGTTGCTAGGCCGATTGCTTGTAAAGTAAAACCTTTCTATTTTGGGATACAAAATGCCTGTACTATAAATTTCCCTTTATTTGTATACTTGTCAGCAAGTCATGTGACTTTTGAAACATAAATCTGGTATGATTTTCTTTTTCATTATAGTTCTGTTTTAGAGTTTAGTATGATGTCAATCTTCACTGAACTAATACACATTAAGTGGCCAGCTGAACCCGGTCTCCAGTTTCGGGATTTTCTCGATGTGTTGAAGACTCTTATTTTTTTTTTGTTATAGCTCGCGGTAAAACTCATAACTCCTAGTATAGTACAGTCATGATGAACACAACTGAACACTGAACATCATGTGAATCCTTTGTTTAATTTTCAGCAAAGAGTGTCTGAACGAGTTTAAATAAAATTGAGAATGGGAAAGGAGAATGTGTCAAAGAGACAACAACCTGACCAAAGAGCAGTACAGCCAAATGTCACCAACAGGAGTTCACAGCAAGACCAACCTTTTCCAATTTGATTTTGCTATATACACGGGTCATAATCACGTGGTTGACACTACTAAATTCAGTCCAATTTTTACCTATCGTAGTATTTTAATCAGTAAGACTTTACTAAAAATCTGGACTTAAAATAAGGCGTATAGGTACAGTTTTCAATTTGTTAGAAGGCATGACGTAAAACCGCGAATCAAAGAATTCAACTTTATTGGAGAATGCTGTTAATTAAAAAATACTTAATTCCAGGACCTGAATATTACCAATAATTTATAAGTTCCAGGTCGACGGGTTCAAACGGAAAGATTTGAAGGCAGAGAAAACTGTGTATCTTATAATCGGCACGACTTTATCAGATGACAATACCAATACTAAAGTAAGGCTTACGCATAGTTCTATACTTTAATTCAGTCACGAACCCGCGATATCACGGGTGTGTTCTAGTATGTCTGATAAATATGTGAAAAAAAGCCTTATATAAGCATTTGACAAATGTTTGAAAAAACTTGGAACGAATTAATATTTCATCAAATGAGCAAAAACACAAAAATTGCATACAGATAAATCAATTTATGTAAATATATAATTCAATGTCACAAATAAATTTCTGATCTAATATGTGTCTGCATAGCATAAATGGAGCTTCATTTTTAGCTCACCTGGCCCACGGGGCCAAATGAGCTTTTCTCATCGATTTGCGTCCGGCGTCGTCCCGCGTCGTCGTCATCGTCGTCATTAACTTTTACAAAAATATTCTCCTCTGAATCTACTTTTACTAAAGTAAACCAAATCAGCATTGGGGTATTTAGCTTGATAAATTGTCCCTCGACCCGGTAAACCAACCAAGACGAGCGTCATGGCTAAACATAGAACAAAGGGGTACAATGTAGATTTTAGCTTATATCTCTGAAACTTGAGCATTTAGAGCAAATCGGACAAGTCAAGATCTATTTGCTCTGAAATTTTCAGATGAATCGGATAACCCGTTGTTGGGTTGCTGCCCCTAAATTGATTATTTTGAGAAAATTTTGCCGTTTTTTGGTTATTATCTTGATAATTATTATAGATATAGGTAAACTGTGAACAGTAATAATGTTCAGAAAAGTAAGATTTACAAATAAGTTACCATGATAAAAATGGTCAATTGACCGCTTATGGAGTTATTGCCCTTTCTAGTAATTTTTTTCACAATTTTTCAAAATTTGTTGTTATTTTTTTCAAAACTCTTTTCTTTGGAAACTACTTGGGCAAATTTAACCAAACTTGTACACAATCTTTATATAATATATTATTATATAAGTGTATGTGGTTTAAAAAATGTGTCCCGTGACCCGGCCAACCAATCAAAATGGCCGCCATGGTTAAAGATAGAACTTAGGGGTAAAATATAGATTTTGGCTTATAAATCAGAACTGAAACCAAGGCATTTAGAGCAAACCTGACATGTATTAAAATTGTTAATCAAGTCAACATATATCTGAACTGAAATTTTCAGATGAATCGGACAATCTGTTGTTGGGTTGCTACCCCTAAATTAATCATTATAAGAAAAAAATTCTGTTTTAGGTTATTATCTTTAATATTATTATATATAGGTAGAGATAAACTGTAAACCGCAATAATGTTCAGCAAAGTAATATCTACAAATAAGTCAAAAGACCAAAATTTTCAGTTAATCCCTTCAGTAGCTATTGCTCTTTATTGTCAATTTTTATATATTTTTTATTAAATTTTTGTCATCTTTTACGAAAATCTTCTCCTCTGAAACTACTAAGACAAAATGTAACCAAAGTTGTCAACAATCATCATAAGGGTATCTAGTTTAAGAAATCTGTCTGATGACCCTGCCCGTGAACCAAGATGGCAGACATGGCTAAAATAGTACATAAGGTAAAATGCAGTTTTTGGTTTATATCTCTGAACTTTAAGCATTTAGAGCAAATCTTACTGCGGCAAAAATGTTCATCAGATTTAGATATATCTGCCCTGAAATTTTCAGACAAATCCTAAAACCTGTTGTTTGGTTGCTGCCCCTTAATTAATAATTCTATGGAAATTTTGCAGTTATTTGCTATTATCTCAGATACTATTATAGTATATAATGATATCTTATACTATAAATGATGATTTAAACCTTATTTTACATGATTTTCAAAGCATCAGTAAATACAGGTGAACGACACAGGCTCTATCATTTTAAGACAGAAAACTTCGCATAATGGATCCAGAGTTTAGGTAAATTGAAGGAAAGATGCTTACCCTTGTCAGGTTATTATTCGATTTTTAACCGAGAGCAAAAATAGAATCAACTCACCTTTACCAATAACCCATTCACCATCAGTCATTCTTATTTGACATTTCTTAATGATATCAATTCCATCCGTGCTGTTCAAATGTGTATTACTATCTCCAACCAATCCACGTACAAGACTTGACTTGCCAACTCCATCTTTACCAATAACTTGAATTCTGACATAACGTCTTGTTTCTGTTCCGTCATTGATTGCTACTTTACATTCATTCATGTTTGTTACGTCCAAACTTTTTTTATTTTGTGTCTGGATTTCTAACAATGATACACAATACGAAAATCATAAGAGAAGTGATTTGAAGCTTGACTCCAAAAAGCTTCTTTGAACATATTTTAGAAAGAATGTCAATAGGTCAAAATCTAATTTACCATACAGTAAAACCAAAAAGAATTCATGATAACCAAAATTAAGACATGTCAGGTTGTGCATTATATTTAATAATTTGTAATATATATTTTATTTCATGAAGGCCTTAACCGGATAATCATACTGTACTGAATACAAGGATTACATTTTCCCTCAATGAACAGTAAACATAACAGATAAGATTGCAAAGTTCCTTTCGACTTGAAGAAACAAACAAACAATTCGAAGTCTCTAGCTTCCTAATGTGCACAATCAAAAATAATTATCTTTGCTATTATTCACGAACAATTGTATTGCCTACGTGCATTTTCACAAACATATAGTATGCATAAGCGAAATTTGCCGCTAGAAAAGGGGCGTTTTCTCCTTGAAATAAATATGAAAACAGGAAAAAGAATAAAAAAGACAAAATCAAATTATATGTTTGAAATTCCGTTGAGTTATTGTCAAAACAGACAATTGTTTTACAAGCAATGGGACAAGCAAGACAATTTATAAAGGTTATACTCGGAACGATAATTAACTTGCGACTAACGTCAACCGTCAATTATCGTTTCAGAAACCGTTCTTCTTATAAATTATCTAAAACATTAATGTTGTTTGTTTTGTGTTCAGGAACAAAATATTCATTCTAAAAAAAATAAGGAGATGTCGCATGATTGCCTTTAAATTAAGATAACTATTTACAAAAGATCAAATGAAGGGAATGTCCAACATTAAAGGCAACCGTGCGGCCTTTAACAATGAGAAAAACATATACGTATGAACACCTATAAAAGGCCCAGACACAAAAAATATGAACCAATAAAAAACGAACGGCTTAATTTATAACAAAGCAATTTACAAAAAACAACTACTGTAGATTCAGTAGCTTTCCTTAGACACCAATTTTCGTTGAACTTGTGGATACAAGTGGTCTACCAATTTTCAATGTACAACAACATAAAAAAGTTAAAAAATCTTGTATTTAGACTTTGTCAAAACCACAAAATAATATATCCACGAAAATGCATATTTTTTCTAAATTCACGAAAATTGACATCCGCAAAATAAATGAATCCATAGTATGACAGACATGAACATACGACAAACACTGAACTTAAGGCCTAGAACAATTAGATAACCAATACAACTGGTAAGTCTTGTAATATACAGCAAAAAGTGCAACGCATGTTTTACATACGTTTTAAAAAACATGCGTTGAACGCCTGTACCAAAACGGGTGTTTCACACCCGTTTTGAAACGGGCGTAATACATCACGTAACTATGTAAAAAGTATGTTTTAACGCATGTAAAACATCAGTTTTACATGTGTTTAACGTGCGTTTTCATGATATATTTTTGCGTTACGCAGCTTTTTTTTTCATTATAAAACTAATTTTAAAACTTCAAAAGAATTTTACGTCAAATTGGTCATGTTCTTCACAATTTATTTTCCATCGCTTTTCATCTTTTATAGAGCATATTTATAAAAAGTGTATATTAAGCTGATAAAAAAATTAGAACAGCATAATGCAAACATGAATATTTGCATAATGGTTAAAATTATCTGTTCATGCTAAACCTTTTAGTACAACTTTCTCCTTTAATAAGCTATTATATGTATTATTAAACTTAAAATTTACACATTAAACATGTTAAATGTAGTCATGCATGTGAATCTAGAATTTTAAAAATGCATGTGCAAATTTTCAGGTGAACTCAGAGGTAATCTTATTGGCAATCAAATCACCTTTCCTTATTTTCAAATGAATCAAAGAAATCAATGTGAAAAGGTGAAACATTCATTTAACATGAGAAATTTCTTACAAATTTTAAACATAATTACCAACAAAAAATGTACTTTTTCAACAGTCCTTGTTTCTCAAGATTAATTTTATTTTACTTAAAAGGTATAGTTACATCTCTAGACATACATGTACATGTAAAATGTACAAATGTATTACAATGTGTCTTTGATACAAGTATACAAATATTCTTACATATTAAAGTAAGATGTAACTGCTGAGTCAATGCGAGTTAATTTAAAATAATAGTTTCTATAACTGATTACAAAGTATACTCATATTTAGATAATTTGATTTATTTCCCTTGTCCCCCCTCCATTTTAAAGTATTGAGCAATTAGAATATAATGAAGAAAGAATGGCCAAAACACTAAAAATATATGTATTATCATGACTTCAACAGACTGTAACACATCATAACACATAGCTGTATAATACAATATATGTATCTTTTAAAAAATATATGTCTCTGATAAGTCAGGTACTACAACACCCTCTAAGCCTTACTCAATCCTGACCTTATGATTACGCAACTGGCTTAATTACCATTTAAACACTCACTAATCAGAGCAAAATAATGTTCACTGTTTTATGTAGGAGGCATAACAGAGAGCATCCCAACTTTGATTTTGTTTTCTTTCAAAGGGATAAATTGGTACAGGGGAGCGAAACATAGCCTCTACCTATAAATGTTTACATGCAGAGAAAAGAATAAGACGAACACAATATTCTCTTAAACAGTAAAAAATAGTTTGAATAGGAATAAGTAACTAAAGATTAAAGGACATTCCCAAATATCACCAAATTAACTACCATTGAAACCATATTTTAAAAAGATGTCTATTTGTAATAAATCACAGATGCTGTTAAAACCCGACTGACTGTGTGACCGGGCTTTGTAAATAAATGAATCAGATACTTATAAGTTATTATTAAATGTTGAAGTCTACGCTAAAGGTATTACTCAATAATATACGTTTGAGAATATATCTTTGTTGTTCATTTAAGCACTTCTCCCTAATCCGCATTTGTTTTTTTCCAAATCTATTCTCAGTTTATAGTAAAATGCGAAAAGAAATACCAGCAGGGATCAGAAGGACACTTGGATATGATATTTCCATGGTCATAAGTTGACTTATTTAGTTTATAATCACAGTTAGTAAATATATTTCGGGGGATGGGGGAATGATTCAGTGTTTACGTTGGAAGGTCTTCTGAAAGGTATAAAATTTCCGGGACTATAGTCCCAGAATATTTGCACTAATTTCTGTTATTGTGTGGGATTAGTGGGGAGGGGGCTTCAGTCTTATTTACGTATTAACCATATATGTTACATTGTATTTCCTTTGGTTAATATTTCTAATGAAACTTTTAGTATGACAATTGTCTCAGTTTCAGAAAAAGAGTGAAGACAATTGACAAATGTACAAAAAATATCAAAGTATTTGCAATTAAATAGTGCCCCGGCGGATCAAGGGCGAAGGGGTCGGAATCACCTTTTTGATGATCAATGAATTTGTGGGACATATATGGTAAGAACCCACCCCCTTTTATCCATGACTGGGCCTGACAAAAAATGTTTGCATGGATCCGCCTCTGCTTAATCAGTCATTAAAAGAGGACTCGAGGTCACATGAAACATTGTTTTGCCTTTCAGTCCAGTTCACTTTCATGACCATTCAATAATATATACATATATAGACACTGATAGCTATTCTTTATTTTTATCTATATTCATTTTGTCGCAATTATAAACGAATGAGTGTGTGATTTTTAAATAGTTCCAAATACAGTGGCATAGAGGTCATATATGCCCCCTTTGATTTGAAAATTAAAATCATTTTTAACATAAAATCTGCCAATATTTTGTTCTTCTAAAATTTCACCACTTCCCAAAATCTTGGACGCTTCTGTTCCTGTCATACAATGTTAATATTGATAGTAGACTTAGATGTCTCCATGTAGTCAGAAAGTTTGGTCTTAATATTAGGCTATGGCTTTGACAGTCAAATAGCAATGTAAATCTCAACTTTATAAACATTTTGCCGGTTTTAGGGGGTCGTTGTTATGAACCCCATGTACCCCAAATGGTGAGTGACTTTCAGGAGCATACACCACTCTTTTTATTCAAGCTTATAAGATTATTATTTTTATTTTCATCTGGAGACGTGTGCATGTACGCCGGGCCACTTAAAACGCCAGTAGAAAAGGAGGATTTTTTTAAGGATTGATAATATTTGTTGTTGTTGCTACACATCCTTATTCCTGTTCCCCTTATTTTCAACTTTAATCCTCCCTTATTCTAGATATATGCTTCTTGATCTTATAATTTGACAATATTGAAGTTTTGCATGCAAAATAAAAATGTAGGAAGAAATTTTTCATCACTCCCCCTAAATATCAAATGGCAGGGTTGTTAAAAATCATAACATCGGATGGAAAAACTATAACGAACGCCATTCATACTGTTTTGCTAAGCATGAGTCTTCATTTCAGAATCTGGGATTGTGAGGGTTTATTGAAGGTTTTGTGCCTTGGTGCATGTATATGTGAATTCAAAACTATATAAAGGCAATAAGAATATGCATCTTGAGCAGTGCCAAAAAAAAAAAGGGTGTGTCATTTTTGCCTAAAAATGTACCCATTTTAATATAACATTCACTGACTTTCAGTACCTATAGCTATATAAATATTAAAGAAAGAATGAACTGTATGCCAGAGACATAAATATTTTTAATTAATCTGCACAACCTAATCAAGGCTGACTTTGAACATGGAAACTTCGTGCGAACCGGTCGATTTTTCAGTTAAACCCCTGTGATTGATCCTTTCGGGATCCGGGAATTTTCTTTTTTTTAATTTCGGGAAGTCGGGGTTTTAAATTTCTTTAAATTAGCGACCTCGGTATTTCATGTTTTTAAGTCCAGGATTTCAGGATGAAGACCACTCCAACCTCCACCCCCTCATCATTTTAGCACTTTACCTAATAATATAACGAGACACCCTGACACCGCCCCCCTTATTAGTTTTTCAGTAAACGAAGTCGAAGGTGTCAAGACAGGTGCAATTTTATTCCGTTATTCACAACGATATGAAGTTTGCAAATTTCCGAGGCTAGTCATTCTTATTTTGAAAAGGCAGTATTAATAACAACAGAACTTATAATATTCTAAAAATTATAGAAACATTGAAAATTCTTCAGCGGGAACCAGTAACGTAATCGGGATACTTAGTCCGGATTCGGTTTTCCTTTTTTAGATGTTATGACGCAGATGACAAGGACGCTGAGTGCGATTGTTCATGAGAAATGTTGTAGCTGGAGAGACTGACATTTGAATTAAAACAAATGGGACAAGATATGCAATCCAAGCAGAGGCGGATTATTTTGCTTTTCAGCTTCAAAAATGGGGACGACTTGTCAAACAGTCCACGCAACAAGAGCCTGAAGAGTCAAATTCAGATAACTTATTTTGGTACATAAAAGGGTAGATCACTCATATCGCTTAAACACACACACTAACTTTATTAGGTATGTTGAATGCAATGTTGAAACGTTGCTAATCAGCGTTTTCATATATTAATATACAAACAAACAAACATTCATAGGACATAGGGGGTCTCATTAGAGGGTTCCGGTCCCGGATCCCGCTTACTGTTTTGTCACATTCCCGTATCCCGCTTACACTATATATATACGTTAGCAATTCTAATTTTTTGTCATTTCCCGGGTCCTTCAAGACCTCATTTCTCGTTTTCACGACACAATAATTTGACTTTCACGTGTCACGCTTACAAAAAACTCGGATATGATATTAGCAATAGGCTATATTTGGTGTATTGTGTGATAGTGATTTACTGATACATGTATAGCAGACTTTTTAGTTTTGAAATAAGTAAAGCAGACTTGTGTTTATAAAAAGGACATATCTCCATTCCTGACAAACATCTACATAATATTCATGCTGGGATTTGAATAAAAATTATGTTTAAGTATACTTTGCTATTCCATTAAAAAAAATGACTGCCCACGGTCCACCAAAATACATTTTCTTTTGTTTTTACATTACAGCTGCTGTAGAAATTTTTCGAAGGATAGGATTATTGATTATGAAAAACAGGATTATATCATCATGACCTTGGAATCTTACAAAGAGAAGTGCAAGTAAAGGAAGGAATTCATGTGCAAAAATTATATTATTGTAAACAGGAGGAACAGTTAAAATAATACTAACAGTTAAACAGTTTTGTGAGACCAAGAGCAAGGCAGAGTAAACTTGGAGTGTATATATGTCAACCACAAGTACATTTAAATACCACATAATGCTAATGAAATAAGAACTGTGGTACACACATTTTGTATGATTGTTAATATCGGGTCCCAAAGAAAATGTAGTTGTAAAATAAATAGAATTGAAATAACAAAATTTGTAGTGTTTATATGACCATCAAATTTTGAGGTCGTTTAGCAAATTCTATCATTGAACCAACCAACCAACAATCAATGCATGTAACATGTTTGAGGCAAATAGTCCATTCTAAATGGTAATTGATAATCTTTCTCATAAGGTTTTTTTCATGGATGTAAATCATTTTTATAGGCTGTCATAAAATATTGTGCTTTAATTCTAATTGTAAGATTGCGCACAGTAAATGTTTGCCTTGCCAAAAACAGTTGTGGAAGGGAGGCAAAGGTTGAAAAGGACAGACAACACCATCATATTTAAATGTTGTCATTTTGATTTCCAACTAAATACTGCCATGCTATACTCATTGATTTATATACATACATGAAGATATGTAAAAGAATCAAATTGTTAGTGTTTACGTAAGAAAGACAAATATCTATGGTTTATTCATTTATACCAACCAGAATAAAAAAATCCAAAAAATCATACTGTATTTAGAATTTTTTTGGATGTTTTTGACAACAAAAAATGTTAAACAGATGATGTGTTACCCATTACAAAAAAAAAGCTTTCATTAAACTGGTGTAGATGACATAAAAAAAAACAACCAAGAACATACATACATGACATATTATGGGTGCTGTGGAAAAAAACCCATGTAAAACAGGTATGGAAGACTACAAAAACATGTGTAAATAGTTGTTGAGGAGAAAGAAAAACATACGTGAAACAGGTGTTGGAGAACAAAAAAACATACGTAAAACGCATGATTTGCTAGAACTTAACGGGCGTTTATCATGCGTTTACCCGTAAAACGGGCGTAAAACGTAATAATTTAACGGATGTTTTACGCTCACGCACGTATTACGTGCGTTTGACATACGTAATTCATACGTTTCAAACGGGCGTTTTACATGCGTGGTCCTCAATATGCGTTTTACGTACGTTGTATAACATACGTAAAACGCCTGTTTTACGCATGAAAAACGGGTATGCAATTTTTGCTGTGTAGTGGTCGACCAACAGACCGACAAAAAAGTTGTTGCAAGGGATCTTAGCGTGCAAAGTGCTTGACATGCCATTCTACGAAACAGCGATTTGAACATCTGCGTACTTCTTCATCACACACAGTGTAATGATGCAAAATTTTAGTAAGGGTTTATGATCCGTCTGAAGAAGAAATCATTGGAGTCTATGCATTCAATAACTTACTTTTACGAAATTTAATCCATCGTGACATAATTGTTTGAACCATAATATAAACAGCTACTGAAAAAAAGAGAACATTTCTCATTTACAAAAGAAGTTTATGATGTGATTCAATTAAGAAGGTACCTTTCGAATAAATCTTTGAAAAATATATAGACATTCCTAAAGTAAAATTAAGAATAGTAAACATAATATTACATATATTTACATGATGAAGGCAAGTTACCTCAGAGATAATGCGTTAGCAAAGCTGTTTGAATATCTCAACATTTTGTTTGGATTTTACCTTTTTTTTAAATTCCTTACGTATTTAAGAATTAAACATATTTTGCTTTCACATTTTTCAATTTGCGATTTTTCTGTGTTGATGAATCCTGAAAGGTTTTTAAAGCACAAGTTTGCATAAATTTTAATGTTGTCAGACTATTGTGACTATGTGTTGTTGTTTGTACGTAAACTTATAAGAGAATTTGGTTGATACTGGTTGGTCTAGTCCACTGTAATGGCCACTATATGTTTGTAATGATTTTTTATTTAATCTTATATGCATAATTGTATTGAACTAATCAGTGAAAAGTAAAACCACAAAAATACTGAACTCCGAAGATTTAATGATATACTGTTTGAATGTTTTAAAATCAGAGTGATCTCTTTTCCTTGGATTTATTTTGTAATGACAATATTTTTTGTTTCTATCCAAATTTCTGTTCGCTGATTGGTTGTTTTGCAAAATGTTCTTAATATATTAAGAATATGTTATCAAACAGTAAATGAGCTTTTGAAAAGGAAACTGTTTTCACGAACATGTGTTTGATAATACTTATCTCCATTACATTGTTTTTTTTGGTATCAGTACATCCTCAACTTTAAAAGACATCAACAAATCTATTTTCACAATGTATTTATGACTAACCTTATTGATAGAAACATAAGGATTTTTTACTAAAAATTAGGCAAATGAGGACATGGTCATGATTTTACTTCTAACTTTAGCTGGTGTTTGATCTTATGAAGCAGTCATATATACAATATCTTTCGTAAGGGTAAGATTCAGTTTCAATTTGATAGTTAGTTTTCACATTGAATGTTTAAAATGAGTTGCATATTCATATACATGTATTTGTCATAAGGCAATTTGATTAAAAGACCTATTTTTTTAACTTGAAATTAAAATCAAAGTCCGTCTTCGTCGTCATTAACTTTTAGATTTTGAACTTCTTGTAGAGAACCACTAAATGGAATGAAACCAAACATGGCATGAATATTCTTTATTAGGTGCTGGTCAAATGTTGTTACTTTGTAGCCAAATATCCGCCAGCGGGGGACTTAGTTTGAAATAGGACCCTACGGGAAATACATACATTTTTTTTTCTTTTAAAGAACCACTAAATGAAATCAAACCAAATACGGCATGGATGTTCCTTATGAGGTGTTGACCAAGTGTTGTAACTTTGCAGTTGACCCTTTATCCAAGTTTGCCCCCCCCCCCCAGTACGGACTAAGCTTAACATTGTACCCTATGGGACATAAATAAAAATATCTTCTTGAAGAGAACCAATGAATGGAATGAAATCAAACATGGGATGCATATTCCTTATGCTAGATTGACCAAGTGTTGTTATTTTGTATTCGATCCAAACTCAAAGACTGACGTCAGCAGGGGACTTAGTTAAACATAGAAACTTATGTGTAATACATACACATGTCGTCTTTTTGAAAACGATAAATGGAATGAAATCTGACAAGGCATGAATGTTCATTATGAGGTGCTGATAAAGTCGTGTTACTTTGTATCGATCTACCATCCAATATTGCCGCCAATGGACTTATTTGTTTTATAGAATCCTATAGGAAATAAATACAATGTCTTCTTTTATAGAACCACCGAATGGATTAAAAGCAAACATGCAATGAATGTTCCTGATAAGGTGCTGACCAAGTTTTGTTACTTTACAGATTGCTGCCAATAAACTTAGCTTAACATAACATGCTACGGGAAATTCATACAATATCTTCTTTCGGAGAACCACTGAGTTGAATGAACCCAAACATGACATGAATGTTCCTTATGAGTAGGTGACCAAGTGTTGCTGCTTTCTTGTCGATTTACTGCTAAAGATAGCCACCAGGATATTTTATTAAATACATGAACAAATATAACACCAAATTTTGCCCAAATCATTTGTTTGTAGGGATGTCATCGAGTGCCTGAGTAGTAATAACCAATAGTTACTCGACTAATAGGTTTCATGTTTTAATGTTGCTACTTTCTTGAGTTTAGACAGATCATATTTATTGAGAGCACCTCCCGGGACGTTATATAATATTCAAAATTAATAAAAATTAGAAAACGCCTCCCGGGACATTATATAATTTTCAAAATTAATAAAAATTAGAAAACGATTCAAATGTTTGCATTTAAGTGTTATTACCTCCCGGGACATTATATAATATTAAAAATTATTAAAATGTAGAAAACGATTCAAATGTTTGCATTTAACTGTCATTTAAAATTCCTCAAAATAGAGGTATCTGTAAGATATATGAACAAGAGCATGATTCCAAGGGTTACAAATTTAAGCACACACACACACATCTATTTAACATCAGGGCATATATTTCCATCAGCAGGATAGCTAGAAATATCTTGATTGTAGATTTTTTTTTACAAGATAATAGTTTTAAATTAGAACAAGTTCGTTGCACATGTATCAACCCTCACAGATGGATACATGGCATCTGTTAGTTATACTTATTAACCCTTTGTAGATCATAAAAATTTTTTTTAAAGTTTACAAATGCTGTTTTTGCGAGTAATACCTTTTTTATAGATATGAAGTAATAACTTGATTAGATTATTTCCAGTTTACATATTAAGTACATGTTATAAACGAGCTATTAATTTTGGTATAAACTTCACTGGACTTTTTTACTTTTGGGGATTTTTCGATTATACAAGGACCTACAATACTTAAAATTAGTATTATTGTGTGTTTTATTTTATAAATGTTTTACAGAGCGAGTACTCGAGTATCGCTTGGTAAATTTTTCACCGAGTTGGCATCCCTATTATTTTGGGATTGTTATGATTTTTATCCATGTTTTCATGATTTCTTAAACCAAATTAGAGTCAGGTACGCGACGCTGTCTCTTGAGAGACTGTGTTTTTTTTAACTACGAAACGGTTCTGCAAAAGAGAAAGTTTATCCTTTGAAACATAACGAGTAAGTGTTATGTATATTGACCATGTACATGCAAGCGTTAACGCCAAACTGTTAAAAAAATAATATAGATTATATTGAAAAATCAATCAATGTTAAGAAAGAAGCAAATTAAAAATTTAAATGTTTTGGAATGATCTGCCAAATAAAAACGCTTTCAATACACTTCAATACAAAGTTATTACACAAAAGTCTTCATATCTAATGCTAGTTTGAAAAGAATCTAATTGCAAATTTATTTACTGACACTCTAACGAAAAAGGTAAACATGCTAGATATACTTACTGGAGTTGTGCTTATATGATTAGAGCTAGAAAATATGTGCTTAACAACATTTATGTACGTTTCAACAATAAAGTTTATCGACAGGTTTTAGATATTTAGTTTGTCACGAATTACGTCACTTTAATATCCGATATGTTCCTATGCTGTTAGGAAATACAGTGTATCGATATATTCAGTATAATTATCTTGGGCAACACTGTATTATGTTTTCTTTAGTTTAATAATCATGAGTTATCAATTCAACACTAGTTTACTCTGCAGAACATCTGTTACTCTTTGTAGAAGCCCTTACGGTAAACTTTCGTTTTTAACTACACAGCTACTTTTGCATTGGTACTATTTCTGTACTAAAAATATGTAGTACTGAAAATCTACTTTTAATATTCAGTACTATTTTGTTACTTTAAAATTATTGTAATATTTAGGTACCTGTATTTTACAGTACCTAATTTGTACATGAAATTTAGGCACTACAGATTTTTGGTTACTACCGTTACATTTTCAGCATTTTGAAAGTTTTTCTATTTTAAATCTCTTAAAATTATGATTTTCAAACATGGAAATTTCTATTACTTCTGTACCAATCTATTAAGTACAAATCAAGTACTGTAAAATAAAAGTACTTACATATTACAATAATTTTAAGTAAAGACATAGTACTCAATATTAAAATAAATTTCCAGTACTACATATTTGTAGTACAGAAAAAGTACCTATGCAAAAGTAGCTGTGTACTAAGTGTTTGGTCTCTAGTGGAGAGTTGTCTCATAGGCAATCATACATTGTACTATACCTTCCTATTTTGATAAAGTATCTCGACGTTCATATTAATTATCTTGAGTGTTTATATCAATCAATATGCGGCTAAGACTAACAATCTTTAAAAATAATGTGCCTTATGTATGAACTTTATCAGCTGCATATATGAAACGAAGTGTATTGAAACGTAGTGATCCTTTGTTCAAAACGGGACCTGTGTTGTATCGTTTGAAAATTCAACACGTACAGAACAATGAAACGAAGTAGAAACCTAGTAAATACGTATCAAAGCTTAGAGGAACGTAACAAAACGTGCTTACTTCGTATTGAAACGTATCAATGCGTGGGGGGAACGTGGGTCTACACGTACTTATGCGTAGCAAAACGGGATAAGAACGTAGCACAAACACAGTAAAACCTAGCTTCAAAGTAACGGGACATTTTTATTCAAAACGTAGTTGAAACGTATCATTTTAAAACTTAGTCAAATGTGAAAGTGTGACTGGGGATTTATGCATTATACATTTGTACCTACGTTTTGAGAATTGATATATATTGATATATATTATTTTCAATCAAATTGCAATAAGGGTTAACATGAAAGTACGATAATAGCAAATAATGTCGACTTTATATTCATTGGAAAAATCATAAAACCTAATTGTAAATTAAGGTAGACGGCGAGTCTAAAAGTAAAAGCAATAATACTGTTTAGTATTAGAGTCTTAAATAGACAAAACGCGCGTCTGGCGTACTAAATTATAATCCTGGTACCTTTGATAACTATTTACACCACTGGGTCGATGCCACTGCTGGTGGACGTTTCGTCCCCGAGGGTATCACCAGCCCAGTAGTCAACATTTCGGTGTTGACATGAATATCAATAATGTGGTCATTTTTATAAATTTCCTGTTTCCAAAACATTGAATTTTACGAAAAAATAAGGATTTTCTTATCCCAGAAATAGATGACCTTAGGCGTATTTGGCACAACTTTTTGGAATTTTGGATCATCAATGCTCTTCAACTTTGTACTTGTTTGGCTTTATAAATATTTTGATATGAGCGTCACTGATGAGTCTTATGTAGACGAAACGCGCGTCTGGCGTACAAAATTATAATCATGGTACCTTTGATAACTATTTATACCACTGGGTCGATGCCACTGCTGGTGGACGTTTCGTCCCCGAGGGTATCACCAGCCCAGTAGTCAACTTTTCGGTGTTGACATGAATATCAATAATGTGGTCATTTTTATAAAATTTCTGTTTCCAAAACATTAATTTTACGAAAACTGAGGATTTTCTTATCCCAGGCATAGATTACCTTAGGCGTATTTGGCACAACTATTTGGAATTTTGGATTTTCAATGCTCTTCAACTTTGTACTTGTTTGGCTTTATAAATGTTTTGATATGAGCGTCACTGATGAGTCTCATGTAGACGAAACGCACGTCTGGCGTACTAAATTATAATCCTTGTACCTTTGATAACTATTTAGGACTTTGCCAAATGAAGTTTATTTTTAGCTTTAAAAGTATGGGATTTTTACGGATTGTGAAAATTATGAAAAACATTATTATGTTTGTGATAGAAATGAAATCATTTAATGAAAAAGAGTTACAATGAAAGAAAAATCTTACAACCACCTTCTTAGCCCATTAAGAACCTAAGTGGAGAAAAAGAAAAAAAATGTTTCTCGTAATTCGTTAATTTATATGTTCATATATTTTGAAAATACTTACAATATACTAACAACAATAGCCCTATAGATGTGCCTGCTTTGATACGAAAGTCATCTACAATTATACGAAAAAAAATTCATTGTGTGATAGTGCTATATTTTAGAATCATTTTACCTCGATAATCTGAATTGGTGTAGTTTCATTATCAGATATTGTTACGTTAACTGACTGTTCAGATAATCAACTATTTGTCAATTGAATGTTATATGATGTTTGAGTGTTCTACGTTTACTTCTAATAACCCATATCTATCATTTAACAACATTTTGTCGGGCAACAAAAACGTTTAAAATACGTTGAATGCACTATTTACGGTTTTTTTTCTTCATATTTTTTTAATTAATGTTGTCAAATAATCCATGTTTAAAGAAGTAGCATTGTTTTGCACAAACACTAAGAAGCATGTAAAATATCAAGATTGAGTATTGTTTAGTTCCCCTTTCATCACTACTGTGGATTTTTCTGTTTACGGGTTGTGAAAAACCCAGATCTTTAGTAGGAAAAAGTGCAATTCCTTTTTAATTAAGAGTGAAGACCGCAACTTACACGTGCGGGATTCGAATTCACAACATGAGAGTTGATAAGGTATTGATAAAGTACAGTTTTTACTTAGACTACTCGACCATGGAGGCCATTAGCATAGCAAGAGTAATGATGACATATATTCAGAAAAAAACCACATCTAATACCTTGGTGAGTAAGCCATTATATATTTCTGAAAATTTTGCACGTCGATTTGAGGAACAAACGTCCATTAGACAACTTACTTGTTGGATAGACAAGGTTGTATTTAAAGTTGTTAAACTCTGTGATCTGTATTGTCCGTGATACATTGATTCTGGATAAAAAGAAAACATGCCCGTGCCTATTGATACAATATTTTTTTTTGCAGATCAATAATAACAGTGTGTTCAATTATATATAGCAAAGCAACTGCTAGCTGAATCTGACTTAGTTTGTATCGAGGTTTCTTTTGCGATTCAAGAAAACTATATAATGGGTGTGTGATAAAGGTATATTATTTCATAAATGAATTTAAAGAGACATTACATGTACAGTTATATTAAATTAATTTATAGAAAAAAATGACGAAGGAATATATTTAAGTAAAATAAACAATAACTCACATATCTCCAAAGTAAAGACTTCTTTTTATTTTCATCTCATCAAAACAGGTGATATCTGAAAAGTTTAATTGACAGTTTTTTGTTTTATAAAATGTTTCCTTTTTTTTAGCAGTATACAAATGATTATCTTTTAAATCAGTTTTAATTGTCTTAGTAAATAAGTTTGTACAATCTTGATAATCTATATGTATGCACATTTTTTCAAATATGTTCGTAACACTATAAACTGTGTTAAGTAAAAACTTACACTATGTTTTCTATAACTTAAACATGTTAAAATGTAATTCATTTAACATGTTAGTGCAACATATACAAAAGAAGATGTGGTATTAATACCAATGAGACAACTTTCCACAAAAATCCAAAATGACACAGACATTAACAACTATAGGTTACCGTACGGCCTTTAACAATGAGCAAAGCCCATACCGCATAGTCAGCTATAAAAGGTCCCGATAAGACAATGTAAAATAATTCACACGAGAAAACTAACGGCCTTATGTATGTAAAAAAATGAACGAAAAACAAATATGTAACACATTAACAAACGACAACCACTGAATTACAGGCTCCTGACTTGTGACAGACACATACATAAATAATGTGGCGGGGTTAAACATGTTAGCGGATCCCAACCCTCTCCTAACCTGGGACAGTGGTATAACATGCACGTTTCTTTAAAGATAATTATGTAAATTTTATTGAGAATTAAACAAGACGACTAAAATATAAAAAAGATCCTTGGAGAGCTATCAACATCAAGTTTTCATGAAAACACAGGAGTTTATACATTATGTCAACGCCGGTAAAAAGTTTAGAACAAATTCAATAAAAACAAGTATAGCTTTGCCATTGACATATTAGTCTTTAAATTAAATTTATGTATGAGACATATACCAAAGACGAAACTGACCAGTACATGACAAATGAAAATGTTGCTGGTAAAAACAAATCGACAGAGATACTGGGCTTTTAATTTGGTACACCTGCCGTCCGTCTCTCTAACAACTTGCATTATAAATGATTACATAAATATGTAATTGACAGTGAATTCATATACAATTAACGTATCAATAAGTATTGATATCTTCACAAAAGTAAGTTTTTTATTTTGGTTTAGAATATCCTTATAAACTAAAGGTCCATCGGTACCACTTTTATAGAAGATCAATTAGACATGAATAAGCCTGTATTCTACAATTACCCATAACTTAACCGATTCGGATATTTATTAATAAGCTAAATAAAGTAATGATATAATTTCTATATCTTTAAAAAAGATAATTGTAATTTACTTTTCAGTCCATCCGTTCTGTTGTATGGATTAATTCTGAGATAGCAGGAGCAATCTTCAATTGAAGGATTGCAGAAACATTGATTTTTTGAACTCCTGAGAAAAGCATAACCTCTATCGGTATTGCAAATACATGTTTTGTCCACCTTAGTGTTGCCGATTTCATACATCTCTTGACCTAGGCTGCTGCAAAATGATTTCTGATAGGTGCAGTCACTGTGCCCAATTGTGTCAAAAAGGAAAGGCTGGTATCGAGTTGCACTGCATGTTGCATTATTTAACTTCGGTTGAAAGACGTATTTATAACCTGTAAATGCCAAGTAAAGAAGGCGCTAAATACTTTATTAATGGTTGACAGTAAAAGTTATACTCCACTGCATTTGTCACTTCTTAATGCAGGTACATATAATTAAATAAGTTTACAACAGAGTTAATGTATTTACATGTACAATGCGATATAATTAATAAAAAACGACTATTATTGAAGAAACTTTCCTTTCAATTGTTGATAAAAAATTGTATTAGTATATACTTATATGAACATACAGTTATTGTTTGAAATATAACTCTGATAAAACTCAAAACTGAATTCAATTTTCATGCAGAAATGAGCAGGACACATATTTATATATATAAAAAGGCTCACCAGCAGCTAAAAGTCTAGGTCTTCTACATTTTTCTCTGTATACATTTACTCCATAAGTTACGTCAAATAAGCAAATATAATTTTTTGAAGGATTACACATGTAGTTTGCTCGTATATTCCATTGTGTCTGCGATGGACAGGTAAAGTTGTATGCGTCATTAAAAGATAAGATCTACAAAAGAAAAATGTATATTTATCAATAATTTTAGCATTTTTTTAACACAAACGCAGAGAGGCGGTGATACACAATCACGACTCCAGCCTTTCAATTGTGTATGCCAGACGCGGGTTTAATTAAGAAAACAAAATGTTGGTTAGACACATTAAATACGAAGCTGTTCGGACATGTGCTTTGAAACTTTGCTGGTAAAATGAATGAATATATCTCTTTCATGCAAAATCGGATGCCTTTCGACTATAGTGTTGGGCTCGATCAACGACAAAAACATGGTTTTGTCGAAGTCTTCTTGGTGAATGGAAATGTCTGTTTATCAACTCTTTAAAATGGATACTAAATCTGTAAATCAAAGACATTTTATCTTTACCAAATAGAAACCAAAGATCCTAAAGTGCTATCCAAAATATTTAGACGAAAACAAACTGACAATATCATGGTAAAAAATAAAGGAAACAATGAAAAAACGTACAACAACCCACATTACCCATCAAACACAACATAACAAACTAAAGACTGAGCAACACAAACCCCACCAAAAATCAAAAGTCGGTCGTCCGTTTTGCTGTATAGAATATGTATGAAGACGCATTTAGGCTGGGTCAAGGATATATTCCTGTCCCTATTCGTTGAACCCTCTCTTTCCAATTGCATAACGTATTTTACGCCTATAATCCCGGTTCAATCCTATTACAGGACCAGCTTTGTTATTCAATATTAATTGTTCTCACGCTGAGCACTGAACTTTAATCAAGAAACAGCTTAATGATGTATAACTGCTTGTGAATACGAGTATATATCCGTAGGATAAAATGCCACGTTCGCACTGTTATATATTGGACTATAATGAGCCTTGAAAAATAACATGTCAGACATAGGTATTTGGGTCAATATTTGAAAGTATAATACTGAAAACTTAACCTTATACTTAGATGTACTGGTGTTAACACCTTACATTTCTGTCATTAGGGAAACATAAAATATGGGTAAACCGTTATATGGAATATGATTCAAAACGTGTACAACGATTTAAGGCCAGTTTGTGTGATTACTCAAATATACGGATAAACCATTATGCACAATGCTGATGGCGTTGCCCTCTCGAATATAAATCAATAGATTATATTGCTTTTCGAACAGGGACATACGGGAAAAGCTGTACTAGCTCATGAACTAATATGTCCACTTTCGGTTTCAATTTCAATAACAGCTCTTTCAGGTGAAGGTTCAGAAAATGGAGTAATCACGCACCTGTCAGTTCGTAAATAACCAACTTTGGTTTCTCGATTGTTCAGATTGTACGAGAAAAAACGTTGAAATGTAGCCTTACAGGTAAATATGTGTTATGTCTCCATTTTTATGCTTTAATCGTCTGGTAAACATGGTAAAACCACCAGGTTCCATATACATTTAACAAAGAAAAGGCTTGAATTGAGTTAATTTTCCCAAACATGTAGGAATAAGGGGCCCAAAACGGACCAAACAGAAGCATTTTTCTAGTTTACAGACAACAACTTGGGTTTAAGTGTATGGATCTGTCTGGAACTCTCTGGAATTATACTACAAGATTTCTTTCTACAAAGGAAAGGCTTGAATTGAGTTTTGGGGTTCTTGCTGTAATGGGGAGTTTCAATAAATTGGGACCAAAAAAGGAGCCAAATAAGCATTTTTGTAGTTTCCAGTCAATAACTTGTGTTTAAGTGTATTAATATCTTAAGAGAATTTGCGAGGGGGGGGGGAGGGGTGGTTAGGGGGGGGGGGTTACAATTTTTCTCATTTCAGATTTCAGGATTAAATAGAAAATTTCTTTTTTTGAGGGGGTAATTTTTAAATCATTAATTATTCAACAGCATAGTGAGTTACTCAAAACAAAAACAAAACATAAGTTCATAAGAACACATTCCTTCAAAAACATATTCTGTGTCAACTATTATAATCATAATCCAAATCCAACTTCTGAGTTGTATCCAACTTGAATCTTACTGTGTCCATACTTGCCCCACCTGTTCAGGGATCGACCTCTGTGGTCTTATAAAGCTGCAACCAAGAATGATATTGATATTGAAGGTTTGATCCCTTAAACTACACAGTTTGACTGCATATATATTGCAGTGTGACCTTTTATTATTAATAGTTTGTTGTTTCTCCAATTTTTCCAGTCTTGGAAATGACGACTTTTTTACCCAAAAAAAAAAGAAATGCAATTAAGAACCTATTGGACTATTGAACCTATTGGACAACTCTTTAAATGCAAGTTTCACTTTGTTTAAAGTAAACCACCATAGGTCAAGGTAAGGCCTTTTACACGAAACATCAATTAATATGGCTAAAAATATACTAGGCAAAAAAAGAAAAGTTTTTCAATAGACTGTCGGCATTCCAACGGGAACAAACTCTACTTGCCGACTTGTTTCCTTAGTATTATGATGCTGAATTCATTCAGGAACTTCTTAAGAAGAAAGATAAAAAATTATCAATATCCTTTAACTCTACTTTCCGCTATATAGATGATGTTCTTTCACTAAATAATTCAAAATATGGTGACTATGTGGAACGCATCTATCCCATCGAACTAGAGATAAAGGATACTACAGATACAGCTAAGTCTGTCTCATATCTTGACTTACAACTAGAAATTGACAATGAGGGTCGGTTGAAAACAAAACTTTACGACAAAAAAAGATGATTTCAGCTTTCCAATTGTGAAGTTTCCATTTCTAAGTAGCAACATTCCAGCAGCACCTGCATACGGGGTATATATCTCCCAATTGAAATGATATTCCCGTGCTTGCAATTCTGATCATGATTTTCTTGATAGAAGGTTGCTGCTCACAAGGAAGCTATTAAACCAAGAGTTCCAAATGGTGAAGTTGAAATCATCCCTTCGTAATTTTTACGGACGCCATCACGAGGTGGTTGACCGTTATGGAATAACTATTTTACAATGGATATCGGATATGTTTCTTACGTCGTGACTACAATTCCCTTCCCTTTCATGAATGTGACTTACCGAATAAGACTATTTACCAGATTTGTTATCACATAAGCAACACAACGGGTGCCACATGTGGAGCAGGATCTGCTTACTGTTCCGGAGCAACTGAGATCAACCCTAGTATTTGGTGTGGTTCTTGTTGTTTATTCTTTAGTTTTCGATGTTGTGTGATGTGTACTATTGTTTGTCTGTTTTTCTTTTTCATTTTTAGCCATGGCGTTGTCAGTTTATTTTAGATCTATCTAATACTAATGTATCTTCGAAAACTTTCTTTGGCGGAAAGGAGTAGGTTCAGTAAGACCCCTTTTTGGCCCCAAAATATAGCAGTTTTACAAAATTGTTAAAATGTAAACCTTTAGTTATTTATTGGACAGTAGAATGCTTCTGCTACATAAATATGGGCTGTTTTTGACCATACAATGCACATATATCCGGTACTAGCACCATTAAGTCATGCTAAATTACTGAAATCCTCATAATTCTAGCATTTTAGTTAAATTTTAGACGGGTTTCGTGTAAAACGAAAGTGGCCGCATTCGTGTTCATCCTTAATATTGAAATGTAAGTTGTATTTTATGATAATACATAACATATATAAAGGTTGAGGATGAACACGGATGCGGCCACTTTCATTTTTACAAAAAAACATCTTAAAAGTGACATTTTTCAGCATATTAGGTAGATTTTTCATATTTGAGCTTGAATTGGATCGTTTTTAATAACTAAATCTGTTAAAATCTTTCACATAAACTAATTAATTCAAATAAAATAGACACTTAAGTGTTTAAAAAGTGGTCAAAATCTTTCTTCAGATGAATCTGAAATTTGAGGCCAAAATCGGTTCTTACCGGACCTACTCCTTTTCAAAAATGCTGAGTTAGTCAAAGAGAAAATGCTTAAAATTTGACTTTTTACGAAATGGGAGGGTTGGAATCATCATGTTTTAAAAGGATTTCGCCAAAATTTAGGAAAGCAGGTAAGTTAAAAGCTATTTAACTTTAAAATTCAACCTACAATGTGTTCCCCATATGCGAACAAATCATGAACTATGTCTTCTTGCATATGTATTTCTGTTTTGAATCTTGCTATTTTACGATTTTCCGTTATTTTATATGATCTTATATAGCACTTATACTATGGTTACGCTTCCGATTTTTTAAACTAAAAAGGCCGAAAGATTTCAGAGTAGACAATGTTCATTTGTCCACAGACAGAAGCCCCAAAACATGTACAATTCCCCTATATGAGAACAAATTGTTCATTGGACATAGGTGTTGACAAATTGACATCTTTATTTAAGGGGCTTATATAATCCTATTGTAATGACTGCCGTCAAACTACCCCAAATGTTGCCATAGGTGTTGTGTTCTTATGCATTTTCATCATAATTTGTTTACATACCAAATTAAATGTTCAAACATTGTTTGGGCATTTCTCCTGCACTACTGAGCATTTTTTGTATATGAAGTACAATACATGTAAATAAGAATGCATATATAATATGAAACCCATCAGGATGGACATTTAGTATTCAATTTCAAAGATGAAAAACACGTATCGTAGTAAATGAATGTTTACCTATTGGTTTCCTAATTTAAAAGTATTTCAAGGGAGATAAATTGTTTTCTAGTGAGTGTAACAGAATGGCAGAAGCTCAAATTATTTAAAAAAATAAAAGGATTTCACACCCACAAACGGGCTGACATTGAATGACATCTTAATGTAAGATTGATAATTGAACCTCACGCAAATCGACGACTTCAATTAATATTCCTGCGTTTGGAAAATTTACCGATCTACGTCTCTTAGACCCAGACGGAAATTTGCGACAAATATTTCTCGTAATTCGTAAATCGTTAATCTTTATGAAATGGTTGCATATCGTTAAGGTGGTCGTACGACCTTTTTCCCGATTTACCTTTTGTGAAACGGTGGCCAGAAATCATGAATTACATCCGAAAATGGAATCATTAAATAAAAGTGTTATGAACTGGGTATTTCTGTTTATACCTCGACTTTTTAATACAGGTAACCTCGCATCTATAGCAGGGTCAATACAGTAACAGCCAGTTTATAACACTTTATTAATTAACTACTCTTTTTTTTACATTTATAAAATGATGACAACTGCCTATACAATACAGAAGAGTCAACTTGGCCAATATTGATTTCGATTTCAAAGGCATTTGGAAGCAGTCAGAGGTAGTATTTTAGGCTTTGGCAAAGTATAGTAGAATCACTATTTGAAAGTTAACTTCTTGTCGACCACAATTCGTTTACTTTCGCAATTATATTCCTTTTCAACCCAAACCAGATATATCTTATTGTAGAGGATCCGGTAGTTTTGCAAATCTTTGTTCTTCGGTCAGTTTGTTTATGGATAGTCATTTTCAGTCATATTGTTTTTTGTTAGATAATCCTTTTGTTTCTTCAATACTCATGCATGTAGAAGGTTCTTTAAGTGCATCCTTTTTTTTGTGGAAAAAGTGAGTTGATTTGTTTAGGGAGCAAATGTTAATCTCGTTAGAAATGAAATAAAAAAAAAATATGTTTACACAAAAATATCGTTACGTGAGTGTTTCTGGTTAGACCATTTTATTGGTCCTCGGCCAGCTGTATTGATCTTCGGTTTCACCTTAGGTAATACAGCAAGCATCAGACCGATAACAAGACCAATACAGAAATACTCACGTAATAATATTATAACATAACATACATCTTACATAGTATATCAGAAATTATTGTCCTACACATAGGTTTTCTCGCAAATATGTTGATATGCCTCGTTGTCTTACTGCTAATAATATTTTTGCACGGTTAATTATCCCAGTATTCATGTTTCAATTAGTTGTCAAAGTTATTATATTGATATTACTTCATAGCCTTGTACTTCAATTTACAGTTGCTGTGTGATTACCAGGCTGCACAGAAATCCTTTCAAACGGGTGCCGGCGCGTTTTAAACTTGCAGTGAAGTGAGAGTGTTTTGTTCTGTGTAAAAGTCCAGATTGTGACTTTGAGATGAGGAATAGTTTTTTGATTGGCTGTTCCATGGGTTTTTTTTGTGCTTTTATCTGCATTGACTGTTTTGTTTCATTTATGGATGACCCTATATCATTTATCTTTTACTAAATTGTCCTTCCATTACCAACCTCCTTCGCCCGAAACCAAACGGGAATACAGAAAATAAAGGAGTTTCAGATTTCAATTATACATACCCGAAGGACAACTAAAAGGATGAACATGTCATTTATTAATTGTTCTCATTTATAATCTATTCAATCTGAAAAAAAACAAAACATTTACTACATCTAATGTTAAGCTAATAGAAAAGTAAGTGTACATTACAATGCTTAATAATCCTACCTTTGCCTTCTTATTCGTGTATATTCTTGATACACCATTGGTCAATCTCAAGTAATTGTGTTATATTTTGTTCCCAAGTAATTATATATTCATGTTATTGTTATCAATAAAACATATGTCCTTAATCCTAAACATGCAGCTTGCCTTTCGGTGTGATCCAATGATCTGTGTTTAAGACCGTACCGTGGCCTAATATGGTTAACTTTTATAATTGTGACTTGGATGGAAAGTTGTCTCATTGGCACTCATGTCACATCTTCCTTTATCTATCTCCACGTGCTTTATCGATAGATAGATAAAGTTGAAAAGATAATAATATATCTTATAATTGCAACAAAATGTTTTATAATTTTTTTAAGTATTTTAAGTTCAATCTTAGTGGGTCATACTATTTTTGTTCAGATTTGTCAAATATTAATTTGTTCAAACACATTTTTTCAGGGGATGGGAGCGAATATTTTTAAAGGAGATTTTCTTTTTTTAATTGATTTGGGTTTCTTGTATTTTTACAATTTGATTATTTCTGAATTAAATACATTTCGACGATGGCAAGATATATATGAGATTTCTTGGATAATATACTCTCGCTTTTCGCCTGAATATCTTCACATCAAAATGTATTACATTCCAAAGCGTACAAACAGTCTAAAAGGTCTGATATTTCTGATATTTAATTTTGACACCGGAAACGGATATATGACATCATACTGGAATGTAAAAAAACGATTAACATTATTTAACACAATGAGAGTGTTTACCATAAGAGAAATACATTTAACAAAAAGGTGATAATTGGATGTCGCTTGATATTAACTGTCGCTGTCTTTTTTAATAGTAGTATTATTTTGCCAATATTATAATTATTGTTATTCTAAAATTAAGGAACTCGAGTTCATACCATGCGATACCCCACTATCACTTGTAATGAAACATATAGCATATTAACTAAGTATTCTGCAACAACTCAGTATGAGCAATAGTACTTATACATATAAATCAAACCGAAATAAATTACAGAACACTACAAATTGAGTTGAACTGATGCATCAATTATTGTTCAACACCCAGTAGCTTATAAAATGCAGAATGAGAACATGATCTATGATAAAAAGTATGTTCAGCCTGCATGTACTCTGCACTGAGACAACATATTTACACACTGAGCGAGAGTATCAACATGTTAAGTTACCAGTATTTGTTTTAATTTCTAAGTACTGCATGGTTAGCAGAATATGAATTGAATATGAGTATGTTTACTGCTCAAAGCTGAACACGCAGGCACAGTTCTACTATAAAACCGCTGATGTGGTTTAAGGTAGATAGGGTGTCTTCCTCCATCTTGGATTTTGAAATACTAGAAAACAAGGTCTAGATCTTTGATGAAATGTGCAAATTTTTATAGTAGTAGGTAATTCATATGTAAGAATTTTCATTATAATATAGAAAATGCCATGTTTGATCATATTAATGATTGTATTTTACAAAAATAAGAATTCTTTTGTTTGATTCATTTTTTTCCAACTTTGTCAAATAAGGGGAGGCAACTCAAATGCAAGGGCAGATAATCCAGATAGTGTTACTTTTACAATAGAATGTGTTAGGAATTTACCCATTTTTACATGTAGCAAGAAAACAAGTCCGGTGACCCCATTTTTTCTTTTTCTTATCTGAAAGCATAATATTGAAGCTATCTTCTCATATTTTATCTCAACATTCTATGGTGTGGTTTGCGTTTTATGGCGGAAAAATGGGTTTTCCATGCATAATCTATACAAAATCTTGACAATTTTGAACAACCTGTAGCGTGAAAATAAGTCCGGTGACCCATTTTTTTTATTAATGTTTTTAAGAAAACAGGATATGAACTACATTTTGGCAAATTATTAAAAGATTCTATGGATTATAATTTAGACACCCCATCTACCTTAAATTCAGTTATTAAAAAGGTAAAATGAGAAAATTCCTGAAACTTGCAGCAATGTAGTGCTCAATATGTAACATGTTATATAACTTATTTTAGAAGAATAATGTGGTAATATTTATCAAAGGTACCAGGATTATAATTAAGTACGCCTGATGCGCGTTTCGTCTACATAAGACCTATAACTGACGTTCATATAAAAAAATTAAACACCCAAAATAAGTACAAAGTTGTAGAGTATCGAGGATCCAAAATTTCAAAAAGTTGTGCCAAATAAGGTATTCAATGTCTGAGATAAATAAAGGCAACAGTAGTATACCGCTGTTCAAAACTCAAAAAATAATTTGATACATCAAAAGCAAAGTTTGACATGTTTGATTACTGTAAACTAAAATACTGGGAACTTCTGTATACATGTATCTATGGGAGGACGTAATTACGTTTACCAAAAATGTGTCGGACTTTAACATGCAGCGCTTCAACAACCACTTACTGGATATGTAGAAACTGTCATTGTAAATGAAAAAAATAAAGAAATTGTATGTAATAATGAATGTATTGTAAATATAGTCTTCAACTTTTATAATTTAGTAATAATTTCTAGTTCCATCGTACATTGCTGTTTTTTAGTAACAATAACACAATGTAACCGTAGCCTCAATAATTATTGTTACATTCGTAATTAATCAGGTCTCTACCCAACCCTACACTCCGGCATTTAGTCTCCAATGTAACAATAATATTTTTATTATTGTTACATTTCCATGTAACAGTAGGCAGTGCCTATTTATTATGGTTCATGTACATACTGTATTGTTATATATTTTTTTGTTATAAATAAGTGTTATCAGTTCACAGTCTGGTCTCTGTAAGACTATCATTCTAGAACCGGAAAGGGTTACTCCGTTTCCAGCATGATATTAACTTTCCCTCTTTTCTTGGCGATGTGGGTAACAGTTGTTATTTTATATTGAGAGCAAAATATTAGAACAAAAGCTATATTATTTTGTTTATTTGTGTTCTTTAAATTTAAAAGTCTCCTACGGATACAGAAAGAACTTATGTGGATGCAGAGTTGTCCCATTGGCGCTCATACATGTTGTACCACATATTCGTATATCTAGACAGACTATATTAAAGTCAGTCTGTCTGTCTGTCTGTTCCATCAATATTTTTCCATCGCATCTTTCTCAGGAAAATTTCAAGGATTTCTAAAATTTGGTTTCAGGGTTTATATGAGTTAGCAATACCGTGTGATGCTTATTCATATTCATCACTCAACAACTGTGTACCTTAACATTCTTAACGTGTATGGGGGTATCATAAATGATCAGTAGCTCTCATATTCACCTGTTGTTTTAAATTATTTCATTTTTTTTGGGGGGAGGGGGGGGGGGGGCTGACTATTTTGATCAGTACTCGCAGCACTTCTAATTAATCATAAAAATTACATTAAGACGAGTAAAAATTAGTAACATGCGTTTCATGGGTTCATTTTAATTTGCATTATAAACAAACTTGTGTGGCAAAAGTAATTTCTTAAAACATATTGAATTTATTAACATGATAATACATGTTATACACAGGTTCATACTATTTTTGACATAGAGCTCTGTAACGGTTTCGGTACTTATGCATGTTTGGATTTTAAAAGTTTGGCTTTGAGCATTTCTGATAAATTATTAAACGTGTTGTTATCAATTTTGCATGCTCCTTATTTTAAAACAAAAGTATATAATTACATTCTCTTATTTTTTTATGTCGCCTGACAATTACAGGACTAAGGTAACAGTATGCCATTCAAGCTTTGATGAAATATAAAGTAATGGTTTGAATTTGGAGAGCTTTATTACATGTATAATAGACAGGTAAATTGTTTACATGTATCCTGCAATTATCTTAATATTGTACAATGAGACGACTCTCCTCAAGAGACCAAGTGAAACAGAAATGAAAAACTATAGGTCACCATTCAGGCATTATGGCCTTCAACAATGAGAAAAAAACACATTCTGCCACATCGTCCGTTATAAAAGGCCCCAAATCATAAATGTTAATAAACATGTTGAAGGAGAAAACTAATGACCTAATGTATTTGAAAAAAAATGAATGAACAAACAAACAAACAACTTTTTGAAGAAGTATGTTTGCAGTAACTTTTGATTAATTTTCTCATGTTGAAATTTTCATTTGATATAAACATCATTTACATTGTACATGTATTATATTTGCATTTTCATATTTCAGGGATGAAGAACTTAGACCTGCAGTCAGACACTAGTTAAAAGTTACTTATAACTCGTCATGGCCATAATGGAAGATCGGATTAAAATTTGTTAAGAAAGCTACCAAATATGTCCATGAAAAATAGAAAAAAAGACATCAATTCTACATAATGTACCGCACTAAGCAGCAGCATTGACCGTTTCAAGACCAAATAAATTGAAATTTAGTGTTTTGGTGCTGAAAGACCGAGAAATAATAATTGGACAATTTAACTTCTTTTCATAATTATCGCGGTTGATGTATACATGTACCATGTTACATGTTTTAAAGAGTTTTTACCTCAGTTAAGGTAGCACAATACAAAGATTTTTCATCCCCAATCATACATCTTTAAACTGATGTTATTCCACTCATCTTTCTTTAAATTTTATAAATGAGGTACCAAAAGAAAGAAGAATAATTAATCTTTCAAATTGTGATAATTTCATTATGACATAATTATTACTAAATTAATTGTTATGTAATTAGTTGTCATTCTGTGATGTCCATACTTGAATTAATTTAGCTTCTTTGTTCTTCATAGCATCCTAAATTTTTTTATAGATTCTTGCACAACACAGTTTGACCTCCGCAACTGTGTCTCAGATTTTTCCTATTGTATTTCATTCTCTCATAAATCTTTAATGAAGTTTGCAACATCAATTCATTAGAGACCACTAAATTCAATTGGGTATAAAATTTGTTCTATTGATGTTTTTGGAAATCTGAGACACAGTTTTGGAGGTCAAGCTGTGTTGTACAAGAATCTATAAAATATTTTGGGATGCTATGAAGAACAAAGACGTTAAATTCATTCAAGTGTGGACATCACAATATAGTGACTAATTACATAATAATTAATTATGAAATAATGTCATAATGAAATTATCACAATTTGAGAGATTAATCTTTCTTCTTTCTTTTGGTACCTCATTTATAAAATATAAAGGATGAAATGAATTACATCAGTTTAAAGTTGTCTGATTGGAAGTGAACAAATCTTTGTATTGTGCTACCTTAAAATGAATTCCAAATATACATGATATAGGCAGTTTTGAAATTTGTGAATATTCTTAGAATAGGAGCTTCATACAGGATTTCAGTTAAAAAATTGTATTTCATGGATGTAAAAAATGTAATTTGTTGTCTCTTTCCTGAAATATTTTTTAAAAAATCTGCAATATCTAACCAAGACGAGTGAGAGATCTACAGATAGACATATAACATTCATTTGAATTGTAAACATGGTAAAGAGCAATTTTGAAATATTCAATTATAAGACTTATATGAGTGTTTTGTTATCTTTATGGCGATTACAGGCAACAGATAAATTTAATCCAATATAAATATTAATCATACCAGTAAACCTAGTACAGATATGTACATGAGATATACATCATGTACATGTAGGCATGCAGTTCACTCATGCACAACTAATGGAGTTACATGTACATGCAATAACAAAAGTAAGAATATGACATATGATTGCCAATGAAACAACTTTCCATCAGGGAACAAATTGAAATATATACATGTAAATTTATGTATTTGGCCACCAGAGAACAAGAAAACATATTTTGTCATGATTTATATTTGCATCTCATTTCATAAAACAAACTACAGGTTCACAAATGTTCAAAAGAATAATAAAGTGTTTTAATTGCAGTTGTTGGTCATATTGATGTTGGCCTTCAATACTGAGCAAAACCTCTGTAATAGACTACAAGTGTATAGTATTACGTAACAACCACACAATGTTTGAACCAAAAAAGGGGGGTATTTTTCTTTGCTTGCATTTATATCATGTAGCTGCTATTTTGGAATGTAAATCAGAATAGATCCTTTTCCCTCTGTTTACTCCTATGACGCGTATTTTGGCTTTACGACAGAGAAAACTAACTCTGAGTTCTATATGATTTTTCTTGTGTATAAAAATGGAAAATTTCTTGAAACGTCCTTAACGTCCCTGGGTAGTTTCAACCATTTAAGTCGAGTAAATTCATATACAGCTACGTATACTCATAGTTCATTTCTTTTGCCTCTAACTGTCGAGCTATATGTATTACTTAGCATGGAAATATGCTTTAGTCTTCTTTGTACAACTTACATGGCTTGATGTTATTTTTTTTTTATTCTATGTGACTTTTATGTCTTCATTTCTTTGGGAGCGTGCTCAATATCGACATTTTCTCTTTATAAAAATATGTTTTAATGATACCTTAACCTAGAAGCAGTCTCTCTTTCAGAAAAATGCACTTGCCAATGCCATTGGGAAGGCAAAGTTATGTCATGAGCTTTTCACGGATCCTTTGATGAATCCATTTTTTCATTGCACACATGATATTCTTAATGTGTTGTCGAAGCTATCTTTGACAATTTAAAGCCACATTGCAACCTTGTTTAACATCCACCTCAAAGTTGAAGCAATTCAGAAAAAAAACCTAATTAGAAAGTACAAGGACAGGCATCATGATTTTCTATACGATCAAATCACTATTTAACATTCAAATTCCGATCCACACGGTAATATGTTCTACTAATTACGTCACCAGAAACATTAATTGGTTTGTGTTCTTCAAATATAGTCATTATCAATTTCATATGCACCATCAATTTTTTGTTGGTTATTAAAATACTTATTTATAAACTGAAATTCAATAAAATAATTTTGAAAATTAATATGATTTCCTTATTATAAATACTTTTAGTCTGGTCGTTCTTACATCATACACGGGACAACAGATTTGATTTGCTATGATCGTATAGTATTGACACACTAGTTGTAGTTATGATAACACCTTCTTGCAATTCTATTGTCTTGATTTTGTTTTGACATAACATTAGACAGACGATGTGAGGACATTTATAACCAAATCAATTGATTTTTTTTAAAGTAATTTGCAATTAATTTCGTTTGTGGTTTAAATTTTTTTAAATATTAAATAATATTGGTATTAAGAAAAGGTTTATTACCTGTAACTACTCCATCCATTTTTATTTAACATTCCTTTTAACACAAAGGATTGCGCTTTAACTTTAAATAGTATTATGTGATTCATTTGGATACACCTTGATATTCATAATTGTATTTTGCACCTTACATAACGACTGATTTAAAATAACGTGTTGTAATTTAAAACAGAAATTTAAACAAGATATTTGAATTATTTCAATAGAATACTAACAGACCGTGCAAATGATCTTTGAACTGAAATAGTTAAAGTGTGGTATTTAACATTGACTTAAATTAGAATTGCAAATATGAATTTAAAAATCGTCCAGATATTAAGATTTAGATGTCTTAATTTTTTTTAGTAAATAAAACTTTTAAATGTATGTATATTAAACAGTAATGTCCATTATCCATAATTACAAACAAAAGCGTATTGACTTCACATGTCGAAAAAAGATCATGTTTTGTTTCTTTAAAACGAACCCACCAGGCACCCGATGATGAACATACGCGGATACTGTTAAAACAACAGCTACATAACCTTACTTTTTGGTCAATACCTTATAAACTTCAACACATTACTAAACGTATTTGATGATTGATTGATTGTTGTTTTATTTACACCTCGTGAACTCAAAAAGGCTATATCCCGGCGAGATCTAATTCGATTTATTTTCAATTTAAATGATATTTTTAAAATTTGACAAACGGTCCTTTAATAAACTAAAACTCTAGTCTAAAGCAAATAGATTATTTTCGAATAAAAACCAACACTCAGATAATGTGATAAAGAATAAAATCATTTCTAATCTTTACAATAATTTATATTGTATGATATAATATATGGTGTAGCATTCTACTAATTTTATTGGATATTACGTTCACATGTTTTAAAGGTTATTGTATGTATCCGTAGCCTTATTTCTATTTTTACGTATATTGGTGCTATGTTCCTATTTTTATGTATTTTGATGGTCAATAAAACGAAAATCGTTTTAAATTGAGAAATTTAGAAACAAAAGAATTACAGAGAAAGCGTCGCACTGGATATTTCCAAAAAAATAATGATGAATGCAAACGCTAAGAATACAAGAAAGTTAAGTAATGCAAGAAGCTCTGAAACATATTCATTTCATATTTTCAATAACATGTTATCATTCTTGCAAAATAGTACAATGTTATAAAACACAGAAAGAACTTTGAACGCCATTTCCCTCTAACATGATTCACATAATTATGTAATACAGAAATTAAGAACTTTTGCACGGTCAATATAGTCTGAACAGATTCATATTTAACGTATTGACCTCATCAAAAATCCATAGTTGATCAATATAATCCAATTTCTTTTCAGAATGAAAAAAATATTTGTAATTGGAACACTACTAAATAAATCATACATAGTATTTACATTGAAATGCTTAATACGAATATCAGCAAAGTCAAAACAATTAATGAACACATGTGTATTAGTTTAATTGCAGTTGAAAGGTATACATTGTGGTTAACTTTCATTTATTAGAAGATTATCGTGTGTTATTCTAGTATGACTAATACGGCATCTAGAAATAACACATTTTTCTTTTCGGCAAATAAAATTGTTAAAAGGTTTATATAATTTAGGTTTAATTTCATGTTATTTATAATCATCTGTTTTACTCCCTTAATTTTGCGAGAAATCAAAAACATATTCTTTAATATTAGATCTAAAATCGGTATATGGTATATCCCAATAAGATAAAGGGTCATTCCTTGAGTGTTTTGCTTTCTGGTCTACAAGCCTGTTTCCATGTAGTCCAAAACGACTCGGTACCCATAGAAAGAGTATATCTTTAAAAAGAATTTTCAAATTCCACATTACATATAAAATCTTTAGACTTATCGGGTTTTTAATTTTAGTATGTTGTAAAGCCTGTCAGCTTGGATGTGAATCAGAACATAGTTTAAAATTAGATTTGTCTGAAATAGCAATACATTTTACAGTTAAAACTATTGCCTGTGCTTCAGCAGTATATATGGATGCGACTGATGACAAACGAAGAGTCGCAGCTCTGTCTCCTAGTACAGCAGCAGATGCAACTCGGTTATCATCCTTTCGAGCCATCTGTATACACAGTTGAACGATCTGAATATTTGCCTTAATTTCAGTAAAATGTCGTTGAATTAAAAGACGGTTTGTTTCCGTTTTTGTTTGTACTTATGGCGATCAAATATATTTTGTGTTGTAGACAGTTCAAATGCAGGGTATTTGCAAGTTTAGGCATGTGCAACAAAATTTAAATCAAAGGTGGTTAAATGTGATTTTATACGAACTTGGACGTCAAATCCGATGCCTCGAATAAAAAGAATTTTACGCTCTTTGCAAGTTAAAAACCCTTGCAACAACCCTTTAAGGGGTCTATGGGTTGCAAGGCAAACTTTCGTTCCCTATCCAACTTACCCTCATTTTCCAGTGGCAGTCCAAATTTCATCGACCATTATCCTGTATGACCTCTATTACAAAACCTTCCTATTGTATCTATGGTTATCTTGTTCTCGTCCTGAACATGCATGACATATTGAACTAGACGTTAAGCTAACATCATCCAATTGTTAAATGATAAAGCAAAGTTTATAGACAAAAAAAAACATATAGTACCAGGGCACCTAAATTTGGTAACAATTAAAAACAAATGGCCATTGAGGGTCTTTCAACTTTTTTATTTTGAAAATTTAAAACTTGGTTTGAAATGTAATTCCCGGTGTCAAATGACGGGAAAGTCTCAGATGATTCTAAATTATATATGGTTTCTTCACACTTTTGTAAGAAATGGGTATGGGTCCAAAAAACAGTTACTTCCGGTTTACACAAGGTCATTTCCGGTTTGTATTTTTGGCTTATGTAACCTAAGCATAGGTTCATATAGCTTAATGATAGAACGTCCAATAATCACATCACCTTGACTTCAATTTCAAGGTCATAAACCAAGTACCTCGGCCCAATATACCTTAAGTCTTTTTAAAATATGTAAGGTTAATGATTTATATCATCTTACACATAGTTCTAACTATAAGAGGAGCGAAAACTCCTATGTATTGTCTACCCACTTTTATAATAAAAATATAAGTGTCTCGACATATCGCAAATGACAATTCAATAAAGATATATATCCGTATCTTGTACAGCTTATGAAAAGAAGTCAGAATACGCCAAAATCAAAATTAAGAATATGACCTTATTTTCCGTGTTTTGTTTAAGTACACCAAAACAAAGACTTCAGGCCTCTATCATTCATGGTTTTGCAGTTAGAAATGCAAAGTAATTATATATCAGATGCATCAGTAGAAATGATTATTATATGGAGTCTCCGGAATTAAAGCTTCAGTTCAAATGACTATCCTGACCTTGAAGATGTAACGAGCAATTTGTGAATATGCATTTGTTGTAATTTTTAAAGGTTGCGAAGGAGTAATGTGCTCAATGAAAACAGTGTTGTGGAAGATAACTATTACAATGAATAAAGTAAATGATAAAGTGTTCGGTTAAGTAGTGTAAGTTTTAAAAATGTTTAAACTGTACGGCATCACATTTCAAAAGTATAAGTAACATCTTCCAAGCAATAACATTATGTAAGAATAACATTCTGCGGAGGAAAAAAAAGATCATTAAAAAATTGTTCTCTTTCCACCAATAGAGTCTATTTTGAAACATTAATTTTAAGATTCGGTTTAAAATATCACTTCCAGGCGCGAATTCGTTATTATACACTTATCCCCCAAAAATATTGATTCTATACCATTTTTTTGTTATAATGAAGATGACCATGATGAATTGAGATATCCAGTTTGTAAAATGATACTGCTGGTATGATTTGATAGTTTACTTGACAGTGATTCAAAAACATGTGGTACTATATATTTAAACGGTAAATCTATATATAACAAAAAATATTTACTTCCGGTTTACACAAGGTCACTTCTGGTGGACTTTCCAATGCAAAATGATAAGTCCAATGACTTAATCATGTATACTACGTATGAGGTAAAAGCAAAGGTCAAAATCTAGATTGTCAAAAAAAACAATGACCTCAAATCAAAAGACCCTAGGTCTAAATATATATTCACCATACGCGTTATTCTACACATAAGGGAGGCAGAAACATCTATTTAATGTCAGCGTAACCTTACAACCAAAATGTGTGTGTTACGACATGTCGCAAACAACAATTTAGAACAAATTAGTTGTCGATATCTTATACGGTTTTTTGAAAGAAGTGAAAATAATCCAAAATCTAAATTTACGATATGACCTGTAACCTTAACCTAATTTTTTTAGACCAAGAACCTTAATTTAAATAACCATATGTCTCTATCAGTTATGGTTTACAAGATAGAAATGCATATCACTTTTATATAATGCATACAGTCGAATAACTCTCATATGGAATATCATTACCGATTCGATCAATTGACGTCATCACATAAGAATCTTAATGTTTTTCATTTATATTTCTTGACCCTATGCAATTCTAAAGATTATGTGCCAATTTGAAAAAGTTATCAAACATTTTATTTTCTTGGGCCAAAACCAGGCCTTAATGCCCTTACTCCTTTGTCAAAACATCACTAGGATAAAATGAGCAATTTTGTAAAATAAATTGTTTGTACATGTAATCTATAATGAATGCGAAGGAATAGACACACACGAAAATCAATGTGCCAGGAGATTATTCTAACAAAATCTATTATTCGGTTTGGCAGTGTCTATTCCAAAAGTGTATAAACTGTGCAAAATTATATTCCAAAATCTAAGCGACATCATTTAAAACAACAATACAGGGAAGGAAATAAATAGACAGGGAAAAATGAAAATGTTACCACAGAAGCAATTGGTTTCCAAAACGAAAAGTGGAAAGACAAAATAATTGAAAACAAATTGTTCCTCTGAGCAATATAAGGTCTTTCCGCATTTGAAGACAACATTAGAACGTAAGATATCAGTGATTACTTTCAGATACGATATGTTTTAATGTGGATTTTACTATATATTATTTAAATAAAATTGAGAATGGAAATGGGGAATGTGTCAAAGAGACAACAACCCGACCATAGAAAAAACAACAGCAGAAGGTCACCAACAGGTCTTCAATGTAACGAGAAATTCCCGCACCCGGAGGCGTCCTTAATCTGACCCCTAAACAACTATATAATAGTTCAGTGATAATGAACGCCATACTAATTTCCAAATTGTACACAAGAAACTAAACTAAAATAATACAAGACTAACAAAGGCCAGAGGCTCCTGACTTGGGACAGGCGCAAATATGCAGCGGGGTTAAACATATTTATGAGATCTCAACCCTTCCCCTATACCTCTAGCCAATGTAGAAAAGTAAATGCATAACAATACGCACATTTAAAATTCAGTTCAAGAGCAGTCCGAGTCTGATGTCAGAAAATGTAACCAAAGAAAATAAATAAAATGACAATAATACATAAAAATACAACAGACTACTAGCAGTTAACTAACATGCCAGCATATATGAGAAGAACATAACCCGTGTCATGCCAACAGCTGTTTTTTTTAATAAATGTGTTTAGTTCCGATGCAAAGACCCTATAAGTGAATCAATATTAACGCCAAAATATGCAATCTTTAATATCCTGACAACCGTGTCGTAAATTTATCCCTTCTTAATAAGTATATTTAAAGGTTTTGTTAGTTTCTGGGGTGAATACTGACATTTTTGTGCTTTATAAAGAATATTTCCATAAAAAATTGGATGTGACATACCTCACCGTATAAGAAGTATGCATGTTGAGCTATATTGACGAATGATGTCCTTATACTGAGGTTAAAAGGGGGCCTTACTAGATTTTATCAGGGAAAACTTATCGATCTTTTAAATAAACTTATTCTAAACACTATAATCAGTAAACAAATCAATATGAATATTATTGTTATATCCATATTCACATCCATGGCTCTACAATCTTTCGATACCTGTTTCTTGGAATTGCACAAGTTTATGTTTTTATCTGACTGTAAATGACGTCTTTACTAAATCCATTGGATGTTGGATATGTACTGGATATTTAGTCTTAAATGTACAATTTGTTTATTGGGTTTGACTAAATGATAGTAACTGCGAGTGCAGTTTACTCTCAGTTCTGTACTAAGGGACATGTTTGTGTTGTGGAATGTATAAGTACCTAGTTTCGTGCGTTCTGTGTTTTCGTAAGATAATTTCTGCTTTGTACCGATCTGATGTGTTGAACCCTTTTTAACTGATTTTTTAGGTGTTTTTTTCTCATGGTGTTCTGTAACAGCATTGTCCAACGCTAGTGGAGGTTTAGCGCCTTCACACTTAAAACATCAAAACACTCCTGAATGCGACTGGCCCATGTCAGGAGCCGGTAATACATCAGTAACTGTTTTTAGTTGCTGTATATCACATTAAAAAAATATTCCGTTCATGTTTATTATAGTGTACATAGTATACGTATAGCTGACTACGTGTTATGGGTTGCTCTCATTATTGAAGACCATACGGTGACGTTTAGCTGTTAACTTCTTTGTAATTTGGTCTCTGGTAGAGTATTGTCTCATTGTACCACACATTCTTATTCTTATATAAACCTTTTAAATCTCTGGATGAACATTCTGTTTTGAGATGGGAAAAGAGAAGCAAATACATAGCATTGAAAAATAGGAAATCAACTATGTCTTTTTGATAAATATGTCTACGAATTAGACAAAAATTACATCTGTTGTCTGTATCAGTCATTTATCAAAACAGTTGCTGATTCAGAGAACCTCGTTTCATATGATTACATCATCAATTTGATCTAATTGCCAGCCAGTGATATAAAACTACGGGGTTTAGATACCCGAGACTGAACACTTTCTTAGGGAGCAACTATGTAATTTCAACGCCTCTTGTTTCAACAATTACCTTCAACATGTCAGAGGAAATTTAGTTTTCCTCAAGGGAAATAAAATTTCCCTCAAGGAAAATGATTTTTTCTCAAGGGAAATATAAATATTTAATTTAAAGACATTCTATTTCCTCTGAGGGCATTTACGACTTCAAATTTTACTTATTTTCCATAAAGGATATACTTTTTTCAACTGAAATTTCCTAGAGGGAAAATCCAAGACCACAAAATTTCCTCTAAGGGAACCATTGTTCTCCAGATTTACTCTATGACAAATTTCAGTACATCAAATTTCCCCTATTTTTACTTTATTTGTATATCTAAACTGTACAAACCGTTTGCATATATGTGTTTACAGGAATGAAGAAATGATACAAATGATATTTAATTTTTTAATTGAAAAGTATAATGACATACAAAAACAATCCGTTCTGACTGTTAAAGTCTAGGTATTGTATATACTTTATTTGACTTTAACTTTGATTTATAAAATATTTTATGTAGCTAAGTATTTTGTTTTCTTTGTTGATTGTTTAAATGCAATACATTAATAAGCAACAAATTTAAATTTCATACCATTTGTGGTGTTCTTAAAGATGCTTTCATAATTGCAGATTAATTAAAATGAATGCTTTTCTTGTTCATTTACAATTTCTTCTGTGTCAGCTGCAGTGTACGGTCATTAAATCCCCTGCGTAAACCATTCTATCCACTAAACATTTTCCTTCAATTTTCAAAGAAAACATTTTGGCAATTTGTTATTCAAAGATCTTCTTCAGTATATTTGATATGGGTGAGTGATGTAAATGAGTGGATAAAGCTGATGTTCCTTTCAACAACATTGCTCCCTTCTTTCGACGAGTGTATATAATTTGTTGTTGCATTTATACAATTGTGTCTTTGTGCATCTGCCAAATAATGTATGATAGAACTCAATTTTGTTTATAACCATTATCATGTGATAATGATGAATCAATGTTATAAATGGAGAGAAAAACAGCAATAACAAAGCTTATTTTGTCATGTTTTTTAACATTTTAAGAATATTTTCTTTCTTTCTCTGAGTTCTCTGATTTCCGTGCTCCGAACACCAAAATAGCATTGTGGCCGAGTGATCACGATAATTCGTCATAACTCGTAATGATAACTATACTCATCACTGACTACAAATGTATACTAGCCTGTCAACACCGTGGCATATGAAAAACGAATCGTGTTAGACGCCGTTCTGAATTGACAAGGATTTCAGTTTTACTGCCGAAAGCAGGCGCAAAACAATCAAAAATCAGAATCCGCATAGCACAAAACAAATTTGAAGGAATTTATAAAATTCATTTATTAACTTTAATCAGGACTTACGGTGACAAAATAAACTTTTTATATTACACACATGCTACAAAGGTCATTCAGTTGCTCCAAGAGGGTCACCATGCCTTTCTAACTTACAGTTTTATAATGACTGATATGCAAAAGACTTCTTAAGTAATCTTATGGAGAAAGAATGATTCACCTGTTTGTCTGAGGTTATCAAAATAATAATATCTTTATTCAAAGAGAGTAACTCATTTGGTTAGAGGCCATGTTTATCATTTCGGGATTATTCATTTGTCGGGATCCGCTATTTTAATGTTTTAAGTTTGGGAATTCGGGATTTGGGCAAATTAAGTTCCGGATGTCGGGTCAGAACCCCTCCTACCCCCTCCCTCATTCTAGCCAGAGAGACTGCACTAGGATCTCACGGTGACGTTGCTACGATCTCACTACGACCATAACATTTTAACTGCGACCCAACCATGCTTCTACTACGACTATACCCCATTTATACCACGCTAAACAAGGCTAAAGCACGCTAATGCCGTCCACATCACGCTCTTCTTATGCCGTTACTACGTTTATACTAGTAAGACCATTCAGAGGTTTAATAATGTGCATTGTTTTTGTCACATAAAATATATAAAAGCTCTGGTTTTGTTTAAAACATTAATTTCAATTCAACTGGGAACTCCATATCGGATCCGATCAATTTATTGGTTCAATTTCCCTATTATAACATGACGTGATCAATTTGCAGTGAACGATGACAATCTACATGCTGAAAGGTATACTCATTACTGTTGATTTTGAATAAGAAGATACAAAAATGTACATGTCAACTCACCTCTCCTTCCTACGTTCTCAGAGAGAAAAATTGACATAGCCTTGCAATGCACCATAATGTTTTGACTAGACTAGCTACTTCAGAAACAGACAATAATGTATTAAACTGATTAAGATTGGGCTTACGGATTCTTTACTGATTTGCATTTTTTTTTTATTCTTACATGTAGTTTCATTTTTGTTGATCCTTTTCTTATATCTTATGCCTGATATTTATTTCAGCACTTCCAAACACTAACAAATCAAATGGTTGCCCTCTTACACCTACATGACATACAACTTATTCATATGGATATTTGTGATCCCACTAACATGTTAAAACCCGCCACATTCTGTATATATGTGTCTGTCCCAAGTCAGGAGCCTGTATTTCAGTGGTTGTCGTTTGTTAATGTGTTACATATTCGTTGTTTGTACATTAATTAGGCCGTTAGTTTTCTCGTTTGGAATGTTTTACGTTTATCATTTCGGGGCCTTCTATAGCATATCTGACTATGCGGTATGAGCTTTGCTCAGTCTTCTAGGCCGTACTGTGGCCTATAGTTGTTAATTTCTGTGTCATTTGGTCTCTTGTGGAAGTTGTTTCATTGACACTTTGTTTTCATATATTAACCACGCAGACTGATGAACAAACGTAGTAAACGTTTTATTCACCCCAACAAACTCAGTTTTTATAAGAGATGATATAAATGAAAATGTTAAACTTGGTCTTGAAAGAGTAAATTTTTCTTATGAAAGTTTATTTCTCTATACAAGACTGCTGGTCATATTTAGAAGACAAACTGCTTGGCGTGCTAAAAAGCTTGTTAAAAAATTTGAATTATTGATGTAAAGTTATGTTAAACACCTTCAATGAAATTCTTTAAACAGCATTTTCCATATCTGTTAGACATGTTAGATACTTATTCATGTAAAAATGCAAAATTCTGAAAATCGATGCCAATAATGACTCTATCATGACATATATAAGCTAGAGTAATATGGCACTAAGTTGTTATAGAAAGCTGAATATTTTATTTAAAAGTTAACTAAGGTTTTTAAAACTGAGTACTGACTATAAAGTGGCACCTTGCTTAAGCTCTTCAGTAGAAAATGAACTCGAGGCATATTTCATTCAAATTTTCCTTCGATATTTTATTAATATATTAAAAACTAATAAAATTTTCATAATTTAACTTTCATTATGCCATGTGTATTTCTTACGATGAACATAACTAGTTCATTCATTCACCTCTTAGTTTCATATTTTCCTCAGAATGAACTTCCAATAAATTAATAAAATTATATCTGTCCAATTGCAGACAATAGCAGGCGTTATTTTTTTTCTGATAAAGTTTTCATTCGAATTGCCTTAATAACAAAAACTGTTTCAATTTGTTTGCGGGGCACTATCAATTATGACTGTATTCGGTAATTTCCGCTAAAAAAACCCGAGGTTGACCGAATCATCTCATCATACATCAATCTCATCATACATCAAACATCATCATCACCATCACCGATCATCACCTTCATCAACAAAAAACGTATAATGTTGTGACCACTTCATATAATGTCGTGAGCACTTCATATAATGTTGTGCCCACTGCATATAATGTTGTGAGCACTGCGTATAATCTGATCATTAACAGAAGGCAGTCATGGCATTCTATAGTTATCCCCAACACAACATATTAATACAACAGAGAAAAATACGATTTACAACTACAAACGTTAAAACATTTGACAATAACAACAAACACAACATCAAAACCCAACAAATTAATCACGTTCGTAAATAAAAAGAGCAGACGACTTAATGACAAACCAAAATCTAACACGTGGTAAAAATGTCCATTGTTAATTTGGACAAAGATACATTTGTACATCGTATGGATCAACCAATTCGTGATGGTGTTATTTTTAATATGATCTTTCAAATTTTTTAAAATCCACATCTGGTTAACACCACTGGTAGAATATTTCTCATCACAATATTTTTGAAGCCCATCTTTAACTGTAGAAAGAATAGTAGTCCGTATTTTAGAAAGATGTTTAGTCGAATATTTTGACGATCCAGCTATGTATCGTTATTTATATGGAGTTTAATGATGGTAAATTTTCTTCGATTTCCTTGATGTTGATACCAAAAGAAAGAAGGACAGATTTGTGATTTTGTAAAATCTCGTCCTTGGTAAACGATGTTAAGGAATATGTAGGATTACCAGTTGTTCTATTTATTCCAAGCGCTGTTGTGAGACATTGCAAATAATGGTTTTTCAATATGAAGAAAATATTATTAGAGGCTTTATTTGCTGGAACAACGACATATTTGTCATGCAAAGAGGATAAAGCATCCACAACATCCGTATTCTTGAAAGGGGAAGTTACTCTTGTTCTCATAGTACATCATAACTTTTGAATGCACTTCTGAATGCACGATCGAATAGCTTTGAAAGTGTCCAGTTGTGGTTCGTTTGGTTCGCGCGTTACCCATTTCTCGCATAGTCCTTAACTGCATCCATCAGTAACTTGAAGTTCTTTTTCCAGTTGATGGGCTGGGGAAATCTATATTTTGGTCCCTTGGATAACAACTCTCTTAGTTGTTCATTGGTAACGATGCCAAGGTCACCAGTAATAACATACAAGCTGGACTACAATTGTATTGTGACAATGCACATGAGCAATCCGGAGGCTTGGATTTCACATCTTTGAGATTAAAGCCCTCTATAAACCTTTAAAAAAGCTTTTTTTTTAATTTACATTATGTACATTTAGTCCCAAATCTTGATAGTTAAAATTGTTAGCTTTTAACGTAGATAAATTAACACCAAACGTTCAAATATAAAAATCACAATATAGTCTTTAATATATATGATATTGCCATGAAACTAGGTAAACTGTCATAAAATCAAATACAATTAGTCAAGTATTTCTACTTTATTTGGTCTCTATAGTGGATAGTGCATAACTTGCAAATTATTGTCATACTCCTTCCAAATTATTTTCTTTATACATTATGGATTGACTAGTAAGTAAGGGATGAAATTGCATTGAGAAAAAAAAATGTGGCCATTATTTTTAGGTAAAGTAGTGATTTGGTATAGTTTTAAATGGTCAAATATTAGTATGTCTGAAGTTTTCAAACTAAATTATAGACCCTCCAAAAATAATTGAGTTATAGCATATAGACTTTTCTCTAATGCTGATTATATTCTGTGCCAAAAATAGTATACCACAGTGTAAAATTCTGTTTGGATACTAAGAGCCAGTGCAATTTTTTAATTGCTTTTTTTTTGCTAACACTACCACCTGCCCAGGGTATCAAGGGGCAACAGATAGAAAATAGTTCAGTATACAATATATGAGCCAGTCCATGCGAAAAGGTACAAAAACGAAAATTTTACGAAATTCTAAAAAGTGTGCATAATTATTGGTAGTAGTCTTGTGATTTATAAAACACATTTACTTTTCCTCATATCCTTAAGCTGTGAGCTACACGCACCTGCAAGTGTTGAGACCCCCCCCCCCCCCCCTCCCGCCTTTTAGTTTTATCATGATTTTTAATGAATTATTTCATATATTTCAATCATTTTCATAGTACAGTTTAGATGGCTTGATTTGCCAATTGATAATGTTAACCCCGGTAGCAGTGGGGATAAGGCTCTCGCTTACGACGCTGATATCAATGCAATCAGACCAGGCAACGGTTCGAATCCCGTGCAACGACGGTACTTAACTTAACTTAAACTTAACTTAACTTAAATTTCAATTTCTAAAACACAAGAGGTCATAGTTTTTGTATTTTCACTCATGTTTTAATGTTGTCTTTCTTTCCTTAAGGTGGTACCTAACACTACAGGGAGATAACTGTGTAAAATCTTCTAAACGTTTTAATTACGTTGTGTTTCAAGGGAATATTAAGCTTCTCAATGATCAAAATAAGTGTTTGTCAAACTGCTATATAACCAGTGTATTTTTTCTGATAAAACAGTTGGTTCAATTTTTTTGAATTTTTTATATTTTTGTCAAAGGGTCAAAGTAAATACTTTGTCAAAATTTTATGAAAATTAAACGAGCCAAATTAATTTTAGTAAAAGTGTTGGGTACCACCTTAAACCGGTAAAACTGAAGAAAATTATTGACTTTTGTCTCTTTAGTGTCGTAAAATTTTAAGTTTCTGGTCGGTATAGCATTAGTCCGGGGAACAAATGATTTTACACTTGCTCAAATACCAAAAAATTCAGATATTTCTACGTCTTTTGCTGTTTTAATTGACAAATTCGGGATAGAATTGACAATCTTATGAATGTTTACATTAATGTAATTTTTTTCGGATAAAATCGTTTTTCAAAAATATTATAACAAACTTTGATAGCTTGTCCTGTAAAGTTTACCAAAAGGACTTTTTGTACCTTTTCGCATGGACTGGCTCATATCTATTATTATTTTCAAAATCACAAAAAAATCAAGAAAATCGAAATAGCCAAAAAGCAATGAAATATCGAAATACTTATAATACTTCATATCCAACGTTATAATCTAATGCAAATTTTGAAATACAATTATCCATAGCAACTAAAATTCTTCCCTTAGCAACCATACACCAATCAGCAAAAAGTCCATATTCCAAATATTTTAGCAACGATTTGAAGTTTCAAATGGATTCAGCATCTATCAAAACATCTGGTTTGCAAAAAACACATCTAAAGTATGTTGATTTTTCTAAAAGTTATGGCAAAATCACTAATTTCCTATACATAGGCTTTGCTTGGTACTTTCGCCAATATCATCTAGTATCATTTTCAAAATCACAAAAAATCAAAAAAATCGAAATAGCCAAAAAGCAATGAAATATCGAAATACTTATAATACTTCATATCCAACGTTATAATACAATGCAAATTTTGAAATACAATTATCCCTAGCAACTACAATTATTCCCTTAGCAACCATACACCAATCAGCAAAAAGTCCATGTTCCCAATATTTTAGCAACGATTTGAAGTTTCAAATAGATTCAGCATCTATCAAAACATCTAGTTTGCAAAAAACACATCTAAAATATGTTGATTTTTCTAAAAGCTATGGCAAAATCACTAATTTCCTATACAAAGGCTTTGCTTGGTACTTTCGCCGATATCATCTATATGAGCCAGTCCATGCGAAAAGGTACAAAAACGAAAATTTTACGAAATTCTAAAAAGTGTGCATAATTATTGGTAGTAGTCTTGTGATTTATAAAACACATTTACTTTTCCTCATATCCTTAAGCTGTGAGCTATACGCACCTGCAAGTGTTGAGACCCCCCTCCCCCCCCCCCCCCCCGCCTTTTAGTTTTATCATGATTTTTAATGAATTATTTCATATATTTCAATCATTTTCATAGTACAGTTTAGATGGCTTGATTTGCCAATTGATAATGTTAACCCCGGCAGCAGTGGGGATAAGGCTCTCGCTTACGACGCTGATATCAATGCAATCAGACCAGGCAACGGTTCGAATCCCGTGCAACGACGGTTGATTTATATAATATTAAATAACTTAACTTAAATTTCAATTTCTAAAACACAAGAGGTCATAGTTTTTGTATTTTCCCTCATGTTTTAATGTTGGCTTTCTTTCCTTAAACCGGTAAAACTGAAGAAAATTATTGACTTTTGTCTCTTTAGTGTCGTAAAATTTTAAGTTTCTGGTCGGTATAGCATTAGTCCGAGGAACAAATGATTTTACACTTGCTCTAATACCAAAAATTCAGATATTTCTACGTCTTTTGCTGTTTTAATTGACAAATTCGGGATAGAATTGACAATCTTTTGAATGTTTACATTAATGTAATTTTTTTCGGATAAAATCGTTTTTCAAAAATATTATAACAAACTTTGATAGCTTGTCCTGTAAAGTTTACCAAAAAGACTTTTTGTACCTTTTCGCATGGAATGGCTCATATATCTCTGGCATGATTTTGCTCATAGAACATAACTTTTATTTTCACTTATCATGCTACATGTAATTATGAAACAATAAGTAATCAAATATTATATGTAAAAAAAAAGACATTTTTTTATTTATATACATTTTATTTTCTTTGCAATATGATATTCATGAAATTTGTATTTCTTTATTCTTTTCTTGAACTCAACCATATTTGGTCTTGTGTCATAAATTTACATTTAGATATATATATATATAAATAATTCGTTGTGAGTATGACTATTAGAAATAAGCTACCATGTGTTTAACTAAGAACCTCATTCTCTAGGTACATGTATAAATCAAATTAACATTTTGTTTTGTTTTTTACAACATTTTAAAAAGACAGTCAAAATGAAAAAGGTATTATGCATTCAAGAAACGGTTGTTGAATGATTTCTTCGCCAAGTTTACATAAAATACATAACTTGGAAACTTTAAATTTGATTTTGTACAGAAAAGTTGCATATTTCTTTGGCAGAAACTCACAACCCTCATAACCAGCCAATATGTGAGTATTATACGAAACAAAACCAATTTTTAAAATGTCTACCTGCATGCACCACTAGGTTAACATACACGAGATGAACTATCAGGGTTATGTTTGCCTGTGTGGTATTTGTCAATATTTTAACTACTGTCATGAATATTATAAAGGCCAGGAACCCTTGTGCAAAAACGTAAAAACGCCTGTGCATATAATAAAATCTAGCTACCATTACCCAAAGCAAACACAGATTATGAAGACGTCGTGACGGCAAACCCGTACCACTACTTTTGTTTTAGTTCTTAAAAAATGTCACATGTATTTTGTTTTTCTTTTTACTTCAACGTTCTTAATGCACTGTGAGCTATTATCATCACTTGGTGTTTATCTCATATAATTATAACACTCCAATCATTCATTTAAATAAAAAAGATTTTTTTAAACATTTAAAAAAAAATGTATTTGTAGGAAACTGTTCGAATACTAGATTGACTAAATATTGTTAATGCAAATTCCATGCATGTCGCCTTAAATTTATTTTACATAATCCTTCACACATACATGTCAGTTATTAAACGAATTGTTGTTCACATGATGTAATGTTACTAAGACTTAAAAACGATAATAGTAGTTACATTATATGTTACTGATGTTTACCTACAATATGTAATAAAATTGAGAATGGAAATGGGGAATGTGTCAAAGAGACAACAACCCGACCAAAATAAAAAAACACAACAGCAGAAGGTCACCAACAGGTCTTCAATATAGCGAGAAATTCCCGCACCCGGAGGCGTCCTTCAGCTGGCCCCTAAACAAATATATACTAGTTCAGTGATAATGAACGCCATACTAATTTCCAAATTGTACACAAGAAACTAAAATTTAAAAAATACAAGACTAACAAAGGCCAGAGGCTCCTGACTTGGGACAGGCGCAAAAAATGCGGCGGGGTTAAACATGTTTGTGAGATCTCAACCCTCCCCCTATACCTCTAACCAGTGTAGAAAAGTAAAAGCATAACAATACGCACATTAAAATTCAGTTCAAGAGAAGTCCGAGTCTGATGTCAGAAGATGTAAACAAAGAAAATAAACAAAATGACAATAATACATAAATAACAACAGACTACTAGCAGTTAACTGACATGCCAGCTCCAAACTTCAATTAAACTGACTGAAAGATTATGATTTCATCATATGAACATCAGGCACAATCCTTCCCGTAAGGGGTTTAGTATCATACCATCATAACATATATGAGAAGAACATAACCCGTGTCATGCCAACAACTGTTTTTAGAATAAATGTGTTTAGTTCCGACGCAAAGACCTTATCAGTGACGCCAAAATATGCAATCTTTAATGACTTGACAACAGTATCGTAATTATATCCCTTCTTAATAAGTCTATTCAAAGGTTTTGTAAGTTTATGAGGTGAATACTGACACCTTTGTGCTTTATAAAGAATATTTCCATAAAAAATTGGATATGAAATACCTGAACGTATAAAAAGTCTGCATGTTGAGCTATATTTACGAATGATGTCTTTATACCGATGATAAAATTTAGTAAATGTTTTGACTAGTTTGTGATATCGAAAACCCTGGTGTAATAATTTTTCAGTAATACATAAATTTCTCTCGTTAAAATCTAAAACATTGTTACATACACGAGCGAATCGTACAAGTTGAGATATATAAACACCGTAAGATGGTGACAATGGAACGTCACCATCTAAATACGGATAATTAACGATAGGAAATGAAAAATCATCCCTTTTATCATAAATTTTAGTATTCAGCTTTCCGTTAGTGATATAGATATCAAGATCGAGGAAAGGGCAGTGGTCATTGTTAGTATTAGCTTTATTTACAGTAAGTTCACCAGGATAAATTTCATTAATATACATACTGAAGTCGTCATTATTGAGAGCCAAAATATCATCCAAATATCTAAAAGTATTATTAAATTTGTTTATCAGATGTTGTTTTGATGGGTCTTTGCTTATTTTTGTCATAAATTGTAACTCGTAACAATACAAAAAGAGGTCCGAAACATGCACATTATATTTCAGCCTTTTATACAACAATTGACAATAAACTGGTTTTGTTTAAAGCTGTGTTTTTTTTTAAAACTTTTATAACACTACAAGTTACACATATATGCAACTGTTAACAACTGCAGAACATTGTACACGTTTATAAATGTTTTCTTCAAAGTAAAAAGTGACAGCCGTATACAATTTACATATTGGTAGATTCATTTGTGTTCTTTTTAGTAATACACTTTTCTAATCGTTGACAATCTAACAGCACAATGAATACGATAACAGAAATAAGGATGGCGACTCCTACACCACCTATAGCCTTTGCTACTGGTCTATCTTCGTACACACTGATCTTTGTTAATTTATAGGCTGAAATAAAATAATTAGATGAACTTATATGTTGCCACTGAAATACAATACAGTACGAGTATCGAATAACGAATTTGTATATGACCAATGTTATCAGTCTTTGTTAAAAAAGAGCAAAGAGAGAAAAAGCGACTTGTTTCGTCACCAGACTTGTCTTTGTATTCTTATTAAAACTTTTGTACAGTACATGAAAATGCTAAAAACATGAAAAAATACGTGTACAGTATATTTGAGTTATGGATGTTTTTTTCCGGTAATATTGTAAGGGGTGTGCGTCGTTCTTTGTATTGCTAATCAATTGTAATCAAGTGGTCATTACTTTGCTGGTGTTTTATTCAGAAAACAAGTTGAATTCTAAACATGTTTATGTAAAAAGATCAAAATGACAATTTTCAACGTGATATTTGTTATTTCGCTATTTGCTAATACACGATCCCTTTGGAGTTTATTCGATTATTTCTGGGTTTTTTTTGTTTGTCTGTTATCTTAATTTTTCCTATCGATCTAGTGGATTTAAACACTGTCAACTACTGTAACATAAATTCAAAAATAAGCTACGATGATATTAAACGGAAATACGTACCATTATTAAAATACAAATTAATTAGTCGTATGTATATTAGCTTTACTTTGTGATGTGTCCTTACCGTTTGTATGTTCAGGGTTAATAAACAGGATACGTTTTAATTCTTCTACTGTTGTTGAATTGACATTCACATTTGAAATTTCAGGTTCACAATTTATAGGTCCTGGGCTTATAAGTGGAATGTCTCCTGCTGTAAGTACACAGTTAACAATTGATAATAAGACCTACAATGTATATTTTATCAAGATGTGTATACACCATGACGCATGTGCAACTTTGATGCAATCAACATACATTGACCACTTAAGGTAGATTCATGATATACCGCCATCTTCGATTGTTCAATCACAGTATAAAATCGGTCAAGTTAATTGACTAAATCAGCAAATTTGGAAAACGATTTGCAATTTAATGGTTAGAATGTTTATTTATATAAAGAAAATTTGTTAATTTCTTGTATTATTCAAAACATTTTAACAAATATCAACCTTTTTGGTTTTTAAAATCATTTTTTTTTTTCAAATGAGCCATTTAAGGGGAGATAACTCTTTTAGAACAAATTGATACTGGACTGATAGGATTTTTTTTATTTTTACATGTGGCAAGAAAACAAGTTCGGTGACACCATGTTTTCCTTTTATTTTCTAAAAACATAATATGAAACCTATCTTTTCACAATTTATTTCAAAATTCTATCACATATTTTTTTTATGCACTCTTATGTGTTTTTACATGAACAAACTAATCAAATTTAAGCAATTTTCAACGACTCATAGTGTGAAAAATAGCTTTTTATTATATTTTTGAAAAAAGCATAGTAAAATCTTCATTTGGAAAATTATAAGACAATTCTGTCTCAAAAAACATTTACTTATGATCTACCTTAAAACCGTTGCATATAGTTATCCACTATATACAGCATTGTTTGTGACACCGATAACGTTTTTCATTTTGGAATTAGTTTAATTAATAGATATTTTGATTATTCTGTTTGTAACATTTTAAGAGGGTCAATACACAAAAACTCATCGAAGATATCAAGTGTGTCTTTGTACACCAGCCGCACATTTCTTGAAAATGATATTCATCACAATAAACTTATATAGATATACAAAGATGTGATATGAGTGACAATGAGACAACTCTCCATTCAAATCACAACTTAGAAAAGTAAACCATTATTGGTCAAAGTAGAGTCTTAAACTGGCCATTGGAGTCTTCTTGGTTTTTTTCTGCTGCTAGTATTGTTTCAACCGTATAATCTTGTATGTTTGATTGAACTTATTAGTTTTATCTGTCAGAAGCGTGTCTTCCAACAAGTACATGGTGGATTTCGGCATAACTGATCAGAACATACTTGGTTTATCAAGCAAATATATCAATGTGAGTACAGACAAAATGAAATTGATTGTTTCTATGATTGTGCACAATAACATATTTATCAAAAAATAAACACATGCAGCTTTTAGTAGTAATCCTTTGGAAATAGTCCTGTCTTCTAAATGTTAACATTTTTTAAAGAATTTAAGGGGTCTATGTACTCGTTTCAAAGTAAGGATTAAACTCATTCGGAAAATGCATATTTCCCATAAACATCGCAGTTTGACGGCACAAATATACATTTTTACGTTAGCAAGGCCACTACCTGTCCTGTAACCGTATTGTTTGCTCTTACATGTAAGGAAAATTTCAGACTAGGAGATAATCTTCGTGTCGGGTTACGTATGAACAAAAAAAAAAGAAACATTTACCTTGTTGACACACCCAATACCTTTTTTTTAGAGTGCATGCAACTTTCTCGTGTTTTGTTTGTTTATTTAAATTTCTACATTCTGAATTGATTTGAATATCTGACACTGTTATTGCGTTTTAATTTTTATGATATTCAACCCGTTTAATAGATTAACTTAGATGCACACTTTTTCGGTATTTCGGTTCTCTAATGCTCAACTTTTATTTTATTTGGCCTTTTTTTACTTTTTTGGTTTCGAGCGTCACTGTTGATTATTTTGTACAGAAAAGAACATGTTAAGATGAAGCTTGGTGACTGTGATGAGTTTATCTATAACTAATTACATGGAAACGAAACTAGTTTACATATAATTTTACCTAATCCATGTTTGAAGCAAACTGCTCCTTCCAAGGCACTATTGTTTGTGTTACAAGGTTTCCATGACTGGAATAAATTTGAATCAATAACAGCACATTTTTCACTTGTAGAGCTCGGTGATAGCAATGTGACAAACGATGGGTCATTATTCCAGTTGGATGGGGAACCCATAATGGAATTGGTACCAAGCCAAACTTGGGTACTTTTTAATCTGCAAATGTGTGAAAATATGAATAAATTTCTGTTATCAAAAGATTTTGGATATTCCTACAGTAGATTCATCCTTAAAGCATGGTCATCAAATATTTTTTTGATACGCCTGTCTTAACAATCAAAGAAGGAAAAATAAATGCCGAATTGAACATTTATGTACATTACGTCATCGGTTTACATTTGACCATACATTAACGTAGAGGCAGTTTCCAAGTGTAAGGCAATATTTAAGAGATAACTGTTTTGTATTTGAAGCTTTGAGGACGTCCATCGATAATTTAACTGTCACAAATTTAGTTTACCTAGCGACGCGTTCATTAAAATTATCCCTATTCTTATGCAAAACAAGTTCATAATTAAATTTCAATCATTTTTCAGTATTAATTTTCCATTAAAGATAATTTCTGCAAAAAGATGTTATCTTCTTTCGCCCGGAAGCTAGGTGACGTTATAGTTATGCGTTCGGTGTCAACCTAAACACCAAGCGTTTTATGTCTTCTTTGCCGTTTCCGACTGTAATAAAATTTGATAAAAAGAGTATATTTAGGTGCAACGTGAACTTTTTTTGGCTTATTGTTGCAGAAATTACACGCAAACACGCAATACAAAACGTCGGCTTCCTTAGTTACAGACAAGAAAAAAGACAGGTTTACGCTTACAGTCATTTAATTAGAACCATTGATACAAAATAACTGCATTGAAATTCTACTTGTAATGTTTCTTTTTCATACAGACTCTACTAAAACGAAATTATCATATATTACGTTGACCTTTTTTTATCAGACAGACTAAAATATCGATGCAACAATTTTAACATTCCATGAAAAACATCACAGGTCAAAATAGTTAAGCAGAGTTGTTTTTGCATTGATTACTTAATCCAAGCACCAGCGTTTACACCGTTGTTTTGATTGTATTTCTGTGCTTTAATTGTTTGTCTTGAACGTGTTTGTGAACTTTGTTGTTATGTTGTCTCTGTTTTATTTTATATAATTTTTGTATTTTCTCTTTTACTCTTAGTAATTTTACTCTTAGTAAAAGGACTATTGCGTTAAACTGTAACGTCTTAATGTTCTCACAAATGCAAGATGTATCAAAATACAATAAGAAATAATGTGTTCCATATTCAGCTACATCGGCGATAACAAACAGACCATGATTCCCTCATAATTTTTCCACTTTTGTTTTCCGTAGAATGATTTTTTTAAACATGTTTACAATTGAATATCACTCATTCAGGACAGATTATAAACGATTACGAAGCAATTATTCACGGCATCAAGGCATTACAAATAATAATTAAAAATTAGAATAAGAATATTTAAAGGGAGTGTGTATTAGAACATGTTAACTCCCAACCTCTAGTTTGCCATAATAAGTTTTGTTTTGCATTTAATAATTTAACTTAAATTACACGTTTTTTGAAACGACTGCCCTGTTTAATTATCTTAAGATGATAGTATATAAATTATCTATCAATTATGTATTGCTCGAACCTGATTGTATCCCTACGATTCACATACTTATATATATATATATATCAAAGGAACTTTTGTTTGTGATAAAGTCAGTATCAAAAAAAGAAAAAGTCTTTTATTCAATTTATCGGTAATTTGAAAAAAATTAAAAACACTACAATAATAGAGAAAATAACAAACGAACTTCTTTTTCGCGTCGAATCACGGCGAATCACACTTGCCGTCACAGGCTGCATTACGACATTTGAAATTTTTTCACAGTGCAGTAAATATGGTCTGTTCTTGCACACAGTATAGAAAAGGAATTATTGCATGCGTTTCATTAATATTCTGCTTTGGACATGACACTAACAATGGCAAATATAATGGTAGCATACCGGTCAGTCAAATTTCTTTATTTTTCACAAAGCATCAGCATAGTTATCAAAGATACCAGGATTATAATTTAGTACGCCATAGTGATAGTCAAAAATAAGAATGATACGATATGAATCAGCAGATTTTTCATCGAGCTTATAAAATGTCGTATATGACTTTTTTGGCTAAAAATACTTTTTGACACCAATGGTCTGGGCGGGAGAAAGTCTATGGTATTACAAAATAGCATACAGCTAGACCAATCAAAATGTGTGAAATAAGACATATTACAAAATGGCCAAAGTCAGTTGTTTGTAAAGTTTGCTTCCAAAATATTGTATGAAAACTTGCAAATCGTTGTAGAATGGCTTTGGGTAAAAATAATTGTACATTTCTTTATTTCTGTGAAAATAATATAAGTTCTTGGATAATCCAGAAATGTCAAAGTTTTTATTTTACTGATATTTACAAAAATATTCAAGTTCACACACAACATTTTGGAAGCATGCATTTTGCCAAAATTTTCAAAGCCTGTATGTGAGATAATTTTTTCTTGAAAAATTTGTAATTTACAACATTTTAGAAGCCCAGCGACGTTATAATTCTTGCTTTTTCAAAGTCATGTTCATTTACTTTCACCACAGACCAGAAATATGAAACTTTGAGTTTAAAGTCCCAGCGGTTACCTTTAATTTCATCAGCGAGTTTAGGGCTAGTCGACCCGGGTCACAGTCACCTCTTATAGTTATAAAGGCTTCAATTCTGGTCAAAGCAGACTTTTAAAGTTTGGTGCCCCCGGTTATCCCCTTTTTTAAAATTTATCCTAGATTCGAATATGAATATCACGGTTCACTTTTTTGGTTTTTGTTCTATGCATATATTGACAATGAAACCACATCTTTTAAAGTTGTATATGAAAGTCCCACAAAAATGTCGAAAATGCGTAAATTTCATTTTTTTTTCACTAGCTTCTCTCATGCGATAGCGGTCCCTTTTTGGTCACTATATTTATGTGTTGCGTCTAAATATGAATTGAAACACTTCATAGTGACTGAACAGGTAAAACAAATACTTCTCAAGAAACAAGAATAGAAAACGAATTGGAACAGCACCAGGCTATGTATTGGTATTGTATGAATACAAACTTAGCATTGACGATATGTTTATTGTACTTCATATAACGCATTTTATAAAAAAAAGTCTATCGGGTTTTTCATGCATTTTCTATTTACATTTTCATAACACTCGTTCAAAAAAAGCTGAACTAACTTTGGGAAAGTTTCAAACAATGTTAAGTGTTTCATTCGCCAAAAATCGCGTGTGTTTCTGCGAGAAAAAAAATCACGCGCAATTTTGTGAATGGAAGGGGAAAGTAGATCCTCACGCGTTGCATTCACGCATGTCATTTGCGTTTTAACACAATAGTTTTTATATCACGGCCAGTCCACTGATACTGACATAATCAGCGAGTACACATCAATGGAAAAATGTACAAATTAGTGATAAATATCGAGATCCGGCAAAATAAAGAATGTTAAATAGATAGAGAAGAGTATCCCCAACAATAGCGGCTAAACACATTATATATTTAGATTATGACAATTGTAAGCTGTAAAAAAAACCCTAAATTTTAATAATACTTTAACTTTCGTGTGTCTAAATATATTGATTGCCTACTAGCTGATAAAGGCATCGATAGCCATGACCGTATGTGAACTGGTCACGAAAGAATGCACAATAAAAGGCTTTATGGAGTGAACAGTTTTTTAATTATTTTGATTAGATTGATATATAGATTGTTAACATCACAGGGTGTTTAATGAGTAAGTTTTTTAATTTTCATTATATTTTGTATGTTCGACCTCTTTTTATAGTCAAATAATAAATAGTTAGTTTTTAAACTCTGGTGTAATAGTCGTCGTGTTACGCACTAATCAACACACTTCTTAAGGATGATGAACAGCAATCCTTCTCAGAATTACATTATAGTAAGGATCACCTACGGTTTGGTCAGAAAAGATGTAATTCCGAACTATATGATTTTAGCGTTTAATAAATAACATCCCTTAAAAAATAATCACAAAATTAATCTGATAAAGTATGAGACGTTCCTGCTAAAGCTTACCAAAGGGTTGCATTGACAATGGGTCGCTGAGATAAACATTGTTATTTCATCTGTCAGGGTTATATGACAATGTTGTTAGCTAGATACTTTACGGATGATTGTGGCCAAGTTTGGTTTTATTTGTCTCAGTAGTTTCAATGGCGAAAATTTTTGCAAAATATTACAATAATTTAATAAAAGAAATAAATATTTATCATTTAATATGAAGGACAATAACTCATAAGGGGGTCATAGTGATGTATTTGTCGATCTTACTTTATTTAATGAATTCAGTGTATTTCTATATATTATAATAAATAAATCCTCCTTCTAGTAAGATTGATGTCAAAAGGTTTACGAGGTTCGATGTGTTTCGGTTGAATGGATGGAGACCTTTTCCATTTCTCTTAACTCTCGTCATTTCATGGAATCAAATAAGTTAAAAGCAACCGTGTGTAGATGGTGTATATTCAATATAAGATTACTAGGTTGGGTTCATTTCTATACACGGTTAGTAGTGGTATTAAGTCCCTTTATTCAAAACAACACGACAAGAAGGAAAAATCTTAAACATGTTAAAGGTTTCAAAATACGAAAAAAATTATGATAAACGATTGAAATAAATTCATAAAACACATTTAACATGTTTGAAATTAACAAATGGTTATTGTTGGCATTTGATTTTCTATAGACCAATGGGTATATGTTCTTAATACTAACAGTATGTAAGGCTTTATCAAGATAGTCGGTAAGATAAATTAGTCACATAATAATGTTCTAGTTACTTAAGTACAGGTCCGTGTAAGAATCATCGAAACGCGTCATTCGCGGTATTGTTTATCTCCCTTGCTTGGTTACCTCTTTTAAAAAAAAGGCGCGTAGTCTGCACAACAACAATAACAAATGGCAGACGAGTCGGTCCCGCCGGACATGAAAAGCAGCCTTAGTCTGTTTTCAAACCACATATGTGGGTATTATCCTGTATATAAGCAGGATAACTGTGTAAGAAAGCTGGCGGAATATGACAAAGACATTACGCGGCATTTGCAAGAGCTGTGACTTTGTGGAGGTCACCAAACTATGCATGAACCAGCCGTTGGCAGTGAGGAAGAGTTGATAGCACTGAGATGTGGCATTTTCAGGTAAATGAATATGCTGCTTCCTTCCCCACACTCAAAATAATTAATACAACTAATACATGTTCCAACAACGACAGAATAAGTTATATATATGTGTAACTACCACGATAAACATTACATCATGTATCTTGTTATGCCTCCCAGTTCCATCATTGTCCATCGGACAAACGACCATGACCACAGGCACTTGGGTTCTTAACTTGAGTCTTTTTGTAAATATACAGCACACCAATCCATCAAGCTGTTAAGGGGACTATCAAACTCATTTTATTGTTATGAGGGTGGGGCTGGAATGAAAATGTTGTCCTGAATTTCTTTTTGGTTATCATTTCTGTCTCGCCTTTTTATTTTTCAATCTATCTATCATGTTTATTTGATCCAGCCATGTTTGTAATTAGTATCTTGCGTTTTCATTTGACAGGTTGCACATCTTGATTTTTGTATATAATCAAAACTTCTGTCCTGCTTATTCAAATGTCATTCTAAACCCCCCCCCCCCCCCCCTTATAAAGAAGAAACGGTATCTCCTAAAAACATTAGGAACTGGGTAGATACTGATAGAAATAATTACCCTATCCTGCTAAAAAACAGAAAAAAACCTGAACACAGTGAACACAAACCAAAAACTAACGTTAAACTATCGAGGTTGCATCCATCCACAAAGTACATGTACCTATTGTACTGAGTCCACATAGTCTATAAAAAATAGTTAACCATTTTGCTTTCAGAGGGACACATGTGTCCATACTGACTGGCGAAGGGCAAATATATGTCTAAGTTTAAAATCATGCAAGCGTCTTCTCATTGTAATATCATTTTCAAATAAATGATTAAACATAAAGTTATAGTTTTTCTTCGATGATTCTCAAACGGAATGATCATTTTGGCGTAACGTCAAATATCAAATTTTGTTAGACATCACTGACATCTACGGGTAGTATTTTCTGGCAGAAAGAGGATTAAAGCTGTAAATTGAGACACATTTCCCAAATCAGCTATAAACAAAGTAATATTTACTGTGCAATTCATCTGATATATTTTTTTGTAAAATATTACAAAGTGAAAATGATTACATGTACATGTACAACATGTATATAACTTATGCAACAACTTGTGTTGCTTTTGAGACCATGAAACCATTCACCTTTTTGTCGTACACCATTCTCGATTGGGTTGGTTATGTCCATTATACTTTTGTTCCTAAATGTTCTTTCAATGTTTTGAATAAAACAATAGTAGGCAAGTAATTATTTCTTGATATATAGATATTTAATCTTAACTTTTTTTATAAGATTTAAAAAGATAAATATGATGCATTTAAAGCTCATTTATATCTGACTATGCAGTAAATGTTTTGCTCATCTGCTCATTGTTAACCACCCTGAAAGATAATTTAGTGATTTTCGTTGCCAATACATATTTGAAAAAATACCTATATAATATGGTCCAAAATACTCATTTGGTCCGGCCTTTTCATTGTTGAACAAGTATTAAGTCATATGGTCCAACCGCGTATAGTCCAAATATTCATATGGTCTTAAACATAAACATAAAACTATGACACGACACCAACAAATTCTTGCAACAATGTATAAATACATTGTAGGTGAGCGACACTTTATAGCTATAAAAAGTGTTTCACATTAAGCATATAACACTTGCATGTCAACCTAGACGTACATGTACATGTAGCCTACATAATGTAACGCAAATTGCTGTTCTGAGAGAAGACATAATGAAAACATTTAAAAAAAATATTTTTTCTTTCGAAATTTGACCAAGATATGACTGTTTGTCCATACCACAGATACAGTCTAGGAATAAATTGGAAAGCAAGTAAAAAGTGTACCTTCCCATTGCATGTAGGAAAGCAGCAACACAAAAAAAGGGTGACTCCATTGATGAGCAAAACTATCCTTAACAAGTTTGGATGTCTTCAACCTGTAGGTTCAGGTAAAACATTATTTATTAATGCAAATATATCTAAATAGTTGTATACAAGTGGCTTGTTATGGAGAAGATTTGTTTCAAATTTTTTCTATAGGCTTAAAAAAATAGTTTTGGAAAAATGGTTCATTACTGCACATCCAATTATGAAAATTATGAAAATTTTTATTTATGCAATTGTCAATACTGGTTTAAATTCTTTACACTTGACCAATTATAGATTATAAATTTAAATAAAGGCAACAGTAGTATACCGCTGTTCAAACTTATAAATCCATCGACAAATACAAAATCATGGTAACAAACTAAAACTGAGGGAAACGCATAAATATAAGAGGAGAACAACGACACAACACTGCAATGTTATAACACACACAGAAACGGACCAAGCATCAGACAAAATCCCACGAGAATAACAAATATAACATCAAAATCAAATACATGAATTAGGGATAGACAAGTACCGTGACACGTCTTATCGCAATGTCAATTTACACTCAAAAATAAGAGAAAACAAATGACGCAACGTTAAATTGTAACACACACAGAAACGAACTACAATATAACAATGGCCATATTCCTGACTTGGTACAGGACAAGTGTTTCTGTATTGAATTTTTCATTATGTTCATGAATGTCAAGAATTGAAACATTATTATCATGATTATGAAGAACCTGCACTACATAGTAAACTTTCCATATAGGGTATAAAATTTAATATAAATATGACATTTTCTGACTTTCTGTGTATAATTTGTAGAAAAATCCACATACAATTTTGCACTTTTAATGTGTATCTTTTTACTATAAATGTCTTAGCAAACTTTTAAGAATAAATAAAATTCTTCCCTTTTATTCAATGTGTATTTTTAAACCAAAACAGCCCATTGAAACATAAATTCTAGTTATGGTTTGTGGCCCAGTATATAATTTATAAAGTTAAGGTAGTAGAGGGGTATTATATTTATGTAAATGTATAATTTTCTTTTCTGAGCAGGCTAAATGTAATCGAATGTACACTTTAATTGATGTATACTGCAACTAGTTGTGTTTAATTCCTAAATAACCATGTAGTAGACACAGCTATATTTTATGCAATGTCAATTTCATCATAAAACACTTTTTCCACAACCAGGATTTATTTAGGGCTGAAAATAAGTTTGAAATATGTGTTTCAATTTAAATATTTTTTTAAATTGCAGTATAAAAACAATATTGGGTCAATTTCATAAAAAAAATCAACTTGTTTGTACTCGGCGCAAAACTGGGAAAGTGCGTGCCCTTCCCAAGTTTTTCAGCCTCATACAAAAAAACTGATATTTTTCTGACATTGATCTAATATTGTATATACATATTCTGATTTTGCAAGGGAGTTACATTTGTATTGCATTATGTATTTATGATTTAGGTCATGATCTCATAGGATGTTTCTTTCATTTAGAATAATTATATTTACTTTCAGGAATTTGTAATAGATGTAAGATAAAGTGTTAAGACCTAATTCCAAATACACCAGAAGAAAGTGAAGGTTATAATGAGGTATGGTATTTTGAATAAGTGCTTAATTATTGATGTTACATAGTTGTCCGTTTACAGCAGTTTGACAGTACATTGGATGTTTTTCTGTCATCATTAATCCTAGTATTATTCATTATTTTGAATTCTGTCTTCTGGTCTGGTAGTTTTTTTGTTTACCATCAAAACCATAGGTTGCAGCTTCAATAAAGGGGTCATGCCAAAAAAATTGTGCTGTTTCTATCAGTCAGGGGTACTACTTGTAGTTATTTTAAATTACTTGAAGAAGTAATATTAATATACTGATATAAGGAAATTTGGAGAATACTTAACTAAGTGAATTTTATTTGCTTGTATAGGTAAAACAGATATTGACTAAGTTGTGTCCCTTAGACATTAAGATTTTTTTACGTTTAGAAGTAAAAAAGTCGTCCTATCTTTTATTGAATTCTTAGGATTTCCTTGCTAAAATATAATTTCAAATTATCTGCCCTTTGCAGATGTCTTTAAAAATCATTTAAGTGTAACAATGAAAAACCCATTTGTCTGTTATCTTCAGAAAACTGCTCATTTACAAGCCCCCAAGGAGCAATTTTTTAAGGCCTTGCCCAAATACTTTAAAAGATCTTTGGCAATCAGTTTCTTTGTTGAATTAATGAGATGAAACATTGAACTCCAATACAAAATTATATAAGCTAAACTGGGGAAATGATTAAAGCCATGCATTTACATCTCAAAACTTGAAAATTGTTGTGGGATTGTAAGAAAGAATACATGAGGTTTATAATGAAGTTTAAGTCACATCAAGTTAACACAAAGTACATCTGATTATTGAAATTTGACACAATTTTATGGTTCACTGAACATGGCTAATGATAAAGGGTACATGTATTTGTAAACTCAAGTTAGATTTATTTCTTTCCTCTATTTTTACCAGCATCTTTGCCAATAAGTTGGACATAATTTAAAAAAAAAAATTCTTTCTTTATATAGAAAAAGTGACAAAAATTGGTACATTGTGGTTCTAATTATGTTAAACATGTAGTACATGTAAACCAGGTCTGTAATTCATTTTTTTTCAATGTCCATTAATATCAAAGCTGATATATTTAATGGATATTGCCCTGTAAATCTTACCCTTAAAATGAAATGAACTTGTCTACAATCAGCTGATAATAAATGTCATAGTGTATTTTCTCAATTTATTTTCAGCACAAGACCTTCACTCATGTATTAGATTCAGCAAAACAAGACTGGTTTAGTGTGACATCTTTGTTGGAGAATGTTTTAGTAACAATGAAAGAGCAGCTCCCACTCATCACAGAGATTAAGTTACGATCTGACAACGCAGGTTGCTATCACTGTGGCCATATGTGGTTATGTTTACCAGAAATAATTAAGCAAACAGGTACAGTATACATGTAGATACCTTTTATAAATTCAACGAAAGTTGACGACAATGTGCTGATACCTTATTATAGATTATTCTCTTCAAACAATTTATATTCATATTAATTTCAATATTATGGCGTTGACCTCTTGGTTTGGTGTTATCTATTGACATTTGGTTTCCAGACAATAACTTGAGTATATATAAAGTGAAATTGATATTTATAAAATATTTATTTTAGAGTTCTTCTTATATTTAGCTTGCTTTTTCAGAATATTGTTTCTCTCATTATATTTTAAATGCGTTTCGAAAGTGTAATAAAGTTGAATGAAAGGACTTTAAATCTATGTTTCTATTCAACCTGAAATTAACTTTTTACTTGTTTAAAATAATCAAACAAGAAACTTTCTGATCAAGTGAACCAATGATCAAATTTAGCCAAAGGCTTGTTACTGCACGCACTTGCAAAACTGTATACAAACATGTAAAATGACCATGATGACATAACTTGAGAATTCAATATATTTTACAGGAATACAGATAAAACATTACTGTTATTCATAGCCACAAGCTGGTAAATCATATTGTGACTCTAAGATAGCACATATGAGGACTAAGATGAAGACATATGTAGCCAACGGAAATAATATTTTGTCTGCTTCAGACATGAAAACTGCCCTTGATTTTGGAACAGGTAAATTTTGATTTAATATAATAAGGCATAATGTATGTTACATAGTTGCACAAGTGAAGAAAAAAATCTTGCTCAGAGAAAGTAAACATCCATAATGAATGTTTCTGTAATAACACTAATTTTTACTTCATCAGATGTCCAATTTAAACAAATTATAAATGTGACTCTCTTTTGTGTTGCTGAAGACAAAAAAAAAATGAATCCAAAATCCAATACAAATCAAATATTGACCAGTTCAATAGAGCAAAAAATGAATAAAAGTACATCCAAATCTAGATAAACAAACAGATGTCCTAACCTAAAAAAATATCTTTTCATGTTATATTGACATAAACCCAAAAATAAAAAAATGTCCCTTTTAAGCTTGAAATGTAGGACATAGTGCCATAGTTTTCCTGAGCTGTGTTGTACTATATAAGAGAACATGATAAGTTAATAATAATAACTAGCCATTTGATTATAAAAAAATACATGCATCATTTTTTTTTTTTAATTTGAAGTTTCATATTACTTTTACTCAGAACTTAGGCTCACACTGCAAAGTAAGCTATAATGGGCAACTAAATTACTGGTGTTGCCATTAGATATGTCTCAAAGATAATCATATGGACAGAGATATATACAAAACACAAATATGAAATACATAAACAACAGAAAACCACTTTAACTACAGTCTCCTGACTTGGGACATGCACATTTAGTACATATGCAACGAGGTTAATTTGGCCCCTGCTGAATGATGGAGACCATATAGTGATCGGTCTGATAGTCTGTTCTGTCAGTCTGTAACACATTGTGGCCGCTGTATATCTATAGAACCCTTATGATTTCAAACTATATACCTGACATGTATATTAAACAACACCAGAGGCTGTGTCATAAGATAGAAGGTCAAGGTCAAAACCTTAGATTTCAGTTTACATCCCCATTTCCAAAGGTAAAGTACCAATTTTTTTAACACGCATTATTCACATTGGGGCTCACAGATATAGTTCCCATCTCAATGATATCTAGTTATATTTGCTATATCCTAACAGATAGGACCTAACTCACCCTCTAACCAGTGACTTTGGTGCACAAAAAATCTAAACTGTTGTATGGCTACATGAATTATTTTTAAGTTGAGTATTAATTTTATTTCTATTTCTTAAGATAATGTTTGCAATGAGAAAGAACTAAATTATCTTTCAATCTGGTTGTAGGTGTTGCAGGATGTCAAGTTTCCACTGTACAAATAGACCCATCAAAACAAAAACTTGTGAGTCACAAATTGAAGAAAATAAATAGTTATAATGATGTCAAAATTTCTGAACAGGGTTTCGTTTTGAGGAAAGCCTATGGTATTGGAACAGGACATTTAATATCCTTAAATGAAATGGCTGAACTTTCTATTAATAAGCTAATAGAGAACAGATCAGGATGCATTGCTTACGAAGCATTTAAAGTACCAGAAACATCAGCAGGAAACATCAAAATAGTTGCAAAAATGACGGTAATGATACTGTAAGTAAAACCTGTCCTGAAAATGATATTGAAAGTCTTCATCAAAATGAAAGTAATGCTACTTTATTCTTTTGTCCAGAAGTTGGTTGCATCAGACAATTTATTACTTATAAAGGAATGGAAAATCATGTCCTCTGTGGAAAACATTCATTACAGCTAGAGAAAAAAAAAACATATGATAAAATCAGAGAACAGTGGGCATCTCTTTGTAATGATGTTGTGGGATTTTGTCTATGTGTGTTACATTTTAGTGTTATGTCGTTGTTCTCCTCTTATATTTAATGCGTTTCCCTCGGTTTTAGTTTGTTATCCCGATTTTGTTTTTTGTCCATGGATTTATGAGTTTTGAACAGCGGTATACTACTGTTGCCTTTATTTGTTATAACATGCAAGACACTTTCATCTCCAAATAGCAGTGTTGAAAGCACACTCAACTGTGAGCAAATGGGCTGGGCTTTGAAGAAAGGAAAAAGGACTATACGATTCCCAGAGCGAGTAAAGAAATTTTTAACCGATATATTTTTAGATGGGGAGACTAGTCGAAAAAAATCAAATCCTGTTGAAGTTTGTGAACAAATGAAATCTTTAAGAGATTCTGATGGAAAAAGATTATTCCAAGTTGATGAATGGTTGAATGTTGCACAAATTACATTATACTTTTCGGGATTAGCTGGCAAAGCACTTTCAGTCGAGACACCTGTGAAACAAGAAGAAATTGATGATGATGATCTTATGGCAGCCTTGTCTGCTCTTGAAGAACAGGAGTTGATGGACAGTATCAATAAATAGAATTGATAACATTGAAATCATTTTAACAGAGACTTAGAAGTGCATCAAGTATTCAGAAAACTTTAATTATTCACTTGAAATTTCATCATGTTCATGTGATACCACATTTTTTCATTTCAAATGTTTTGAACTTGAATTCCTTGTCTTAGGGTGGTACCCAACACATTCACTAAAATTTATTTGGCTCGTTTAATTTTCAAAAAAATTTAATAAAGTATTTACCTTGACCCTTTGACAAATATATAAAAATTCATAATATTTGAACCAACCAATTTATCAGAAAAATTACAATGTTTATATAGCAGTTTTACAAACACTTATTTTGATCATTGAGAAGCCTAATATCCCCTAGACAACACATTGTAATTAAAACGTTTAGCTGATTTTACAGAGTTATCTCCCTGTAGTGTTAGGTACCACCTCAAGTGGTAAAGCACTTTTATGTAAATTCAACTAAGAAGTAATTTTTGGTCAACTGCATAATAGTAATGAGTTCTAATTTTTGTAAAACATAATTGTTCTGTGCATTGATTTTATTTGTCTGGTCGTATTTTCTGTCTATCTATCTATCTGTTCTGGTTCAGGTTACAGTTTTTGGTCAAGGTAGTTTTTGATGAAGTTGGAAGTGTACTAGTAAGGACATATTCTTGTTCAATCATTTTTTGTACATATATAAGGCTGTTAAAAGCTGTGATAAAGTTTTCTTGTTTGAATTGTTCAGCATTGTCATTTTAAGGCCTTTTAAGCTGACTATTGGGTATGGGCCTTGCTCATTGTTGAAAGCTGTACAGTGACATATAGTTGTTAATGTCTGTGTCATTTTGGTCTCTTGTGGAGAGTTGTCTCATAGGTAATCACACAATATCTTCTTTATAAGGCTGTTAGTTTTCTCGTTTGAATTGTTTAGCATTGTCATTTTGATGTCTTTTATAGCAGACTATTGAGTATTGGCTTTGGTCATTGTTGAAGCTGTACAGAGACATATAGTTTTTAATTATTGTGTTATTTTTTGGAAAGTTGTCTCATATCACACCACATTTTTTTTAATTTTATATTAAAGTAATTGTCACAAATTATTTAAGTACTAAGCAATCACTCTTTTGAATAGAAGTTAATGATACATATTTGTACCATAATGATTTACAACTACTCAGTATTAAAATATGTTAAAATGATTTTGCTTGTGTCATATAATTTTGTTTTGGAAAATTAAACATTTGAACAACTTATTATCTTTTTTCTGTTTTATTCTTTACTTCCATTTTCTCCAATTATCACTTTATAGATGTAAGTACACAAGATATGTCCTGTTCAAAAGGGAAAAAATGCAGAATAAAAGAACATTGACTCTTGCATTTTTACATAATTATTGAGGAGGGGGGCACCTTTGTGCCATGGACACCTTTTATTTTATTTTATTGATTGTACCACTGAACAAACATTCTGCAGGTATAACTGTGTATCACATCTATAACTAAAAACAAATTCTGTGTTCGAGACACAAAACATAGTAATCTGTGGCTGAAATATCTTCACTACTAGTGGCTTTTGAGATGTGGATCAATATGTTGAGAAAATTATTTGGTTTAGAAATCATATTCTTCATTTATTTTAATTCAGATCCTATTGAAGCTTGCAAGGTAACAACACAGTTTGTTGTGCACTTTGGCTCTTAACTTATGTAAATCATAACATTTTTTTCCGCTTGGAAATAGTTTGAGCAACCCTCCTCCCCAATCATATACGAACACGCTATATATTGTTCCACTCAAAATGCACAAAATTAATCCTTTAAACCCTGGTAGATCATATGTATAATAATTGGTATGACATTAGTTATATTTCACTTAAATTGTATCAACATGGGGTGTAAGAATCATAAATGATAATAATAATTTTGATTTTGATGGTGCTGCCACCTACAGCAGCGAAATATTTCCGAACTTTTTTTTGTTTAAATTTATTCTATAGGGCTTTTAATTAAAGGAGATATATAATAAAAGTGTGTATACTGTTGCTGTTTCTGAAAAAAATCAAATGAAATTAGATGAAATTTGCATTTTTCTAAAATATTTTTTATCACATTTCCATGGTTACAGTTGCTAGAGAAGAAAATACTTGAAATCAATTTTCAATCTGTTTTTATTTCATTATACATATGAACTCTATAAAAAACATATAATAGCAACAAAAATTAGATTATTAGAGCAAGATAAATTATTTTAAAAACATGCCTTTTTGCACTTTTCCTTGCTTGTTTTCAGGGACCTCCATGGGGAAATTTTAAAATGATTTTTTTTAACCCTATATTTTTATTTTTTTTAAAAGAAATTCATTTTCTAATTCTAATAAGGTATGTTCACAATTAGAATATGTTATTTTTTTAATTTGCCAACATGGACTTATCACTGTTTGCCTGATTCTTACATGGAACTGTACTTAATACGATATATATGAGGTCAGTAAATTCCATATGGGGATTCAAGCATCGCTCTCGTCCCATTTGGAATTAAATGATCCCATTTATATCGTATTAGGTCTCGAGCACACTATGCAACTAATAATAAGCGTTGTGAGTTGTATGTACATTAATTCGCCGATGTCACACTTAAAACACTAGAAACTTGAATTGTCTACTTACGAAAATACAGTTCCCAAAACGTCATCCTTGATAAACTGATAATTTTGGTTATCTATTAACGGTGCAAGGTAGCCACCATCAAGCCGACACTTATCCATAGCATCAACAATTGTCCATGACGATATTGATGAAGGTTTACTTGTAAACCAGTAACAGTGTTCTCGGTACAAATGATCAGCGCTGGCAGTCCATTTTAGACAATTCACTAAAAGAATAAAACTTCAATGTATAGAAATATAAGAAACTGTGATATGCAGCTCAGCTGCTTAATCATAGTCGATGATGTAGATTTTGACCTTGTGCTTTGTCATCTATACACAAAGAAAAAAGTTAAGCACCCTCACGTTTTTCTTCGAGTTGAGAAATACTATGATAAGGGACATGGGACAATAGTCCATTTGCCAATTACCGATTTGATTATGTTATTACAAAATTTTGAGCAAATTACTTCCCTTTGTCAATCGTAGGCTGGTTCGATACTGGACATAATTGGCTTTTGCCAATGCAAGCATGATAAATTGAAAGTGATTTATCGGCGGTTTTACTTATGTTTAATGAAAAATAGTTTCTAATGTCAAAAGTATTTAGCTTAACAACAAATTAATGTAATTAAAAGATATGAAAACCTTAAAGATTACTCCCATTACGCTCAGGTAATTTTGCTCTCTCTGCTAGCTCTCCATTGTAACTTAAAATTAATGTCCCTTATAAAGGAGACAACTAAAAAAGTGATCTATAATAACATGGTCAAATACGGGAATTGGCAAATAACCTATTGGTGCCATAAGTAATGCAGACTGTAAGGACATAACATTGGCTTTAAAAAATACACAACAAATTGTTACAAAAATTATAATTTAATGAATAGATTGTCACAAAACCACGAGTCCAGTTTAAGGTGGCTCCTGGGTACAAAAATTTTAGCAAAAAATTAAACCTTTATTTTTTCATTACAAGTTTTATTTATTACACTATTAGTTATTACTATACGATATGGTACAAAAATCAACCCAAAAATTGATTCAGTTTGGCCCCAGATGACTTTTAGACCATTTACCGGATTTTTTATCACATAAGCAACACAACGGGTGCCGCATGTGGAGCAGGGTCTGCTTACTCTTCCGGAGGACCTGAGATCACCCCTAGTTTTTTGGTGGGGTTCGTGTTGTTTATTCTTTAGTTTTCTATGTTGTGTCGTGTGTGCTGTTGTTTGTTTGTCTTTTTCATTTTTAGCCATGGCGTTGTCAGTTTGTTTTAGAGTTATGAGTTTGACTGTCCATTTGGTATCTTTCGTCCCTCTTTTAAAATGTTTATATTATTGAAAAAGCTCCAAATTATCTCCCTTTGGTGCAAAAATGCCATATTTTTGCATTAAATTTGAAATATTTTTTTAACTCATCGGTGACCTACATTTTTATTAATGTTTTCAAATAAGCTGTACATAAACTAAATAATTGTAAAATTTAAGCGATTTCTGTAATTAGGTTATTTTTTTATTTCGATATTACATCTATTTCTCCTATTAGTTCAACAGGAAAAAAAGGACATTAACAAAAATGTATGCTTCTTCCAGAGGCAGATTGTGAGCTTAAATGAACGGTGACCCCATCTTTTTATTTCATTTTTCTTTTGAGTATATGATACAGTTCATTTATAAAAAATATAGCGAAATCCTATATTAGAAAAAAAAAATATTTATACCCAGGAGCCCCCTTAAACACTAAAAAGTGTCCATTTTGAGTATGGACATTCTGAGTTCTTTATGCTTGATACTCCTGTCAAAAGGGATATCAATATTTATATTCAAAATAATGTTTTGGTAAAAAAAATATAATGCAATATATCAGAGGGTGCTTAACATTTTTTCTTTATGTATATATAAATATTTTCAAAACTTTCAATTGTATTTCATTATGAAAAAAGAAGATGGGGTATGATTGCCAATGAGACAACTGTCCACAAGAAACCAAATTGACACAGACATTAACAACTTTAGGTCACCGTACGGCCTTCAACAATGAGCAAGGCCCATACCGCATAGTCAGCTATAAAAGGCCCCAATAAGACAATGCAAAACAATTTAAAAGAGAAAACTAACGACATTATTTATATAAAAATATGAACAAAAACATAAAAAATATGTAACACATAAAACAAACGACAACCACTGAATTACAGACTCGTTACTTGGAACAGGCACATACTTACTAACTAAAGATAATTTCGCAAATACGCAATATTCCAGACGTGGAGCAGGACCTGCGTACCTTCCGGTGCTCCTGAGATCACCACTAGTTTTGGTGGGGTTCGTGTTGCTTAGTCTGTAGTTAACAATGTTGTGTCTTGTGAACTATTATTTATATGTTTGTCTTTTTTTTTTAGCAATGGCGTTGTCTGTTTATTTTCGATCTATGTGTTTGACTTCCCTCTTGTATTTCTCGCTTTTGTATGTGTTCATTAATTTGATTTTGTTTTGAGTGCCAAAGATTTTTTTAATGTTTTCATATACTAGCATAACTGTATACATTTTCCCTTTCGAAATCTTAACAGTAAGTAGCCTTTTTTTTCTTAAATGTGTATTTGTGATTTTATATTTAAACCATTTTTACAGGATACATGGACTGAGGAAAGCGTGTTAATGTATGTAAATTGATTATAAATTGTCTCAAAAATCTTAGCTTTATACATTATTGACGTCATGTGTTATATGTTTAAAACGGTTATTGACCAGTCAAATTGGTATATAATAGTAATATTTTTAAATTCGGTGAGTTGTTGGTCTGAACTTCTGACGTCGTTTGGGACAAATAGGGTATCTTCAGCTAAGTAGCATAACTGAAAAGTAAAATTACAGAAAAATTCCGAACTCCGAGGAAATTTCTAAACGGAGATTCCATCATCAAGTGGAAAAAAAATCAAACACATCAAACGAATAGATAACAACTGTTATATTCCTTATTTTGTACAGGCCTTTTTTATGTAGAAATAAGTGTATTAAACTTATTTTATATCTAGTTAAACCTCTCACTTGGATGATAGTCGCATACGATTTCAGTATATTGACAACTAACATACACCAACTTGATTGTTTATAACTATCACATAATTGTGAAAGTCGTGATCATTTTTTTTTACTTTTGCAATTTCGTGGTCCAGCTATTGGCTAAAATCATGCCTCCTTCTTAATATTTGTTAACTATTTTGTATTGTATCAGGTGAATCATGATAGTATCATAGGCACCGGCCACTGTGCTTATAAAAATGATAGAACCGCGACAGCAGTACCCCAACTTAACAATAGGACCCAGACAATAGACTTATTGAGACGTATACAGGTTATCAATTTGAGAGCCTTGGTGAGGAGTAAATCATTTAATTTATTCTTTATGTTTTAGACAATATTTTTAAATAAAAACCCACTTTCTTTTTAGTTATTGGCTTTTTCAGCTGAGTGTTGTGATTTATGTCATGAAATACCCTTTTGGTATACAGACATTATTATAACTTGTGTCTTTAATTATAGAAAAGAAGTGATAAGCATGATAAGGTGTATTCATTTGTGAGACAAAACCAACAACACAAATATCAAAAGCAAAGTAGCAGCACTTTAAATGTTGTTCTCAATATCAATGTGAAAGGGTGGTCTTTAACGTTAACAGTAAAAAAAATTGAAGAAGACGTTACTAAATTTTAAATCTTGTATCTAATCCATTTGTCATTTTGAACAACAAAATATGTTTAAACTAAACTAACTATTAACTAAATATCACTTTACTGTATATACAAGCTTTATGATAATAATAATAATTATAATAATACTTAAGATTTAGGTGTGTCTTCAGCGCATGTAAGTTTAGAATGAATATAAATGATTGATTGGTGATTGCTTAACGCCACACCAGCACAAAAAGGCTATATCGCAGCGAGGGATGAATAAAACATATCACTTTGTCAAAATACAATTAAAAAAATATCAACCTGCATTTACCTTTTTTATAACATAGCATTTCGTCCAGAAAATAATTTGAGCATGACTTGTCCTGAGTTTTATTTGGAAAAAGAACACTTCTACTGTTAATCACAGCACAGTTTTGAGTCGTTCCTCCGTTCGGCTGGTTAAGCCAAAAAGTTGACCGAAAATCATTGTTTTCTATGCTTGATCCGTCTAAATGGGTCCAAATGTCTTCTTTAGCTACGTCCATGACGCCAATGAATGTTTCTCTTCTATAAAAGCATATGTATATACATCAATAATATAAGTTTGATAATTTTCTTGCATGCTTGTTACTGTATAAATATTCTTTGATAGCTAAAGATGCATTGGAGACCACATAAGTTAATATGTTTCATCGTATTCTCATCAACTCAGTTTAAAATCATACAAAATACGAATAGAAAAACACAGATGTGACACAATTACCGCTATCATTAGTATTGCAGTGATTTCTGTTTGTATGTGTATCATGCTATTAAATGCTATCAATATAGCATTAATAAGAATTGATTGCCAATGGGAAAACTATATTTAATAAATGTACATAACACGGGTTATGTACTTCTCATATATGTTATGATGGTATGATACTAGCCCCCTAGCGGTAAGGATTGTGCCTGATGTTCATATGATGAAATCATAATCTTTCAGTAAGTTTAATTGAAGTCTGGAGCTGGCATGTCAGTTAACTGCTAGTAGTCTGTTGTTATTTATGTATTATTGACATTTCGTTATTTTCTTTGGTTACATCTTCGGACATCTGAATCGGACTTCTCTTGAACTGAATTTTAATGTGCGTATTGTTATGGATTTACTTTTCTACATCGGCCAGAGGTATAGGGGGAGGGTTGAGATCTCACAAACATGTTTAACCCCGCAGCATTTGTGCGCCTGTCCCAAGTCAGGAGCCTCTGGGCTTTGTAAGTTTTGTATTATTTTAATTTCAGTTTCTTGTGTACAATTTAGAAATTAGTATGTCGTTTATTATCACTGAACTAGTATATATGTGTTTATTTAAATTCGGGTAAAACGTACACGAAAGTTTAAATACAATTTATTCAGTTTTGTTATCCGATTTTGGAAAACCATGCATCCAGTCGAGAATATTACATGTTTACTTCTGTTTTATGCATAGGTTTGGTAGCTGGTATAACTATTTTCAAGCAACACTATGTATATACCTCAGTACCAGAGCAACCCAAAACCACGAAACATGCATTACATGCTTTAACCCCCTGTTTTTTTTATGTTTTCCATTTTATTCATAAGAAACAACAGCAATAGCAAATTAAACATACGCGCCCTTTGGTCTTAAATTTTCCACAAAATTGTACTGCTTTACGTCTATATATGGTGCTAATCCATTGTAGCCCTTATCAGCACAAAGCCGGTTGGCTTCAAAGGCATTCATTGTATTTGCTGACGTGGTGTACAAGTAACAGTGATGCCTGTAAATGCCATCCAGCAGTGAATACCATTCTAAACAATTAGCAGCAAAGCACGAATAACCTAAAAGTATGACAAAAGAAACTATTTAAATGGAAAAAAAAATATATGGTATTCTACTGTAACTTTTTGTTGTCCTTTGTTTGATTAGAGACACTTCGAATGAACTTTCAAAATATTGGACGCGCTTTATTATAATTTGTAAATATTTTCTTTTTGTTTGAAAATGTCAACAATCAGATGATTGCGATTCTGTTTTCGTTTTAAGGATGTTTCGCTCCTCCTGTTTTGGATGTGTGTCATATATAGTCAATCTTCTGGGTTTATCCATATATTATTCCAATTTTTCAATTGTTTACATCTCAAAAACAAAGTCACGTATCCTTCATTTTTTTCTAAAATAAACGTTCGTTTCGTTTTTTATCATGTTTATGATCATTTATATGTCGTGTTGTGTCTCTTTTGTGTCGTAGTTCTCTTATATTTGATACGTTTCTCTCAGTTTTAGTTTGTAACCCCGATTTTTTTTTCTCTATCGATTTATGAATTTTGAAAAGTGGTATACTATTGTTGCCTTTATATATACTATCAATTAAAAACGATATTTTGAAACATAATATCGAACATCCTTAAAGAAGATAGAAAGCCATCTTAGGTAGAATAAGGCACATCTGTTTGTGATAAAGTAAATACAGTTGTCGATGAATTTATCTATGAATATATTATTATGAATATAAAATTTTTTAAGATATTATTACACGCTGCATATACCACAATACATCTTTTTTGTCAATTTTAACAATTAAAAATCGAGAAAAACGGATCCTGTAGCGCCAGATATGGGACTAACATCCATTACGAGGAACAAAGAAGTACTTAATTTTTTTTCTCTTTTACAAATGAATAAAGTATATTGATTTTGTATACATCTAAATATATTTCAGGATGTTTGTTTTAATCATGTTAATCGAAATATATAATTTCTTCTAAAATATTTGATTTCTAACAACATTTCCAATATGGAACAACACGCGTAATATAAAAGCTATTATTGGTTATGATTCAATGTAAACATGTTTTTTGGAATACAATTTCGAGTTCGATAATATGCACAATTTAGCACGAAAATATACACAAAATTGAATAATTAATAGGAGACAGAAAACCAGGTAATATAAATTATACAAATCTAATCCAAAACTTGTTCTTCAAATGTGTCCTAGGACTTTTCCTACGGTATATCAGACGAGAAATTTCAATTATATGGTCATTGGCATAGATAACCTTAGCCGTATTTGGCACAACTGTGTAGAATTTGTAGTCCTACATGCTCTTCAACTTTGTACTACTCGTTCGGCTTTATAACTAGTCTATGTTGGTCTCAGCGTCACTGATGAGTCTTATGAAGACGAAAAGCGCGTCTGGCGTATTAAATTATATGCCTGATAACTTTGATAACTATTTACGCCATGCTTTCTGATGAACTTATTACTGTTCTAGGATATGACCGAAGCTCTCTCATGGTTATTTTACTTAGGATATCCTAACGGCTAGCCTTATATAATTAGTGTTGGTGTAGAAGTAAATAGAAAAAGAATAAACATTAAAACTATATATTTTTAAGATATACGGCTATATTATATATCATTGGATTCGGAAATATGTGTACTTTGAGATTAAACTGGTCGTCAAAAGAAAATCTGGTGCAGTTTTTTTAGAAATCTTGATAAAAGGTCAAATGTCGTTTTCAAGGAAAAAGAAAATTGAATATCTAACTCCAATTTAAACACCCTTTTTACATTAGAATGATTGAAAACTTGAATCTATTTTCTTCCTTATTCAATGTTTCATAGAAAAAAAGTGGAAACCCGTCATTAATTGAGATTTTCAAAAAAGGGGTAGTTTTCAGTTTTAAATGATGCATTTTTCAAGTATCAAGAAGAACGTCCTTCAAAACCTAGCAAAATTTATAGAAAGTTATAAACAAATATGTATCTATTACTTCATGTATAACCATGTAGTATACCTCAATGAAAGTGAAAACTAAACCCTAACCCGATACATGCAAAACAGACAACACAAATGATTTCAAAACGTACTTATAATTGAGTTCTTACAATGTCATGACCATTTCTATTAAATAAATTTGTATTAATAGGAATATAAATCATTTTTATTTACTTTTACTTTTATTAGACTTTGAGAAAGCTTTTGATACTCTTGATTGGTCATTTATAGACTTGGCTTTGTCTTTTCTAGGATTTGGTCCAGTTTTTTGTAGATGGGTCAAGACCTTATATTCAGAATCTCAGAGCTGTATTATAAATAATGGACATTGCTCTCAATTTTTTACTATTGGTCGTGGTGTTAGACAAGGTGATCCTCTATCTCCTTATCTCTTTATATTATCTTTGGAACTTATGAGTGCTACACTTAAAAATAACCCAGATATAAATGGTATGAAAATAAATGATTCTGAGTATCTACTTAGCCAGTATGCAGATGATTCATGTCTCTTATTAGACGAGGATGAGAAATCTTTAGAAAAATGTTAATATACTTAATGAAAAATTTTCTGAGTGTGCGGGACTTAGGGCTAATTTTGATAAACTGAAGCCATATGGATTGGGTCAAAGATTCACTCAAGTGATAAACTAACAACTACAAGAAATTTGAACTGGAATCATTCAGGAAAATTTAAACTTTTAGGAATAAAATTTGATCTATTCAGTGAAAATAAAACGCTTGTAAATTTTGTAGAAAAAATAAAAAAAATAAAAAGCTTACTAAATTCCTGGTTTTATAGAGATTTAACATATATGGAAAATGTCACTGTCATTAAATCACTAGCTCTACCTATTCTAGTTCAATCATTGAAGTTTTGCCCAACCCGCCTGGTGATAAAATAAAAGAAATTGAAAACATTTTTTTTAGTTTCTTGTGGTCAGGAAAACCAGACAAGATTAAAAGAAAAGTTATGATAGGGTTATTTGAAAATGGGGGGTTGAAAATGCCAGATATAAGATCTTTTTGTTATTCATTAAAGATGACATGGATAAATAAACTTTTAGACCCTTGAATATATCCGCATGGAAAACATTATTAATAGATCAATATAACAGATTAGGAGCAGATAAAATATGTTTGATGACCCCTGATGGTATCCAAAAGATTTCTTCAAATTTTAATAATTTCTGGAAAGATATTTTACTAAACTGGAATATCCTAAACACTGTCACTAATGGCACTACTGAAGGGATCATGAAACAATCCATATGGCTAAACAAGAGTTTGAAAATTAATAATAAAACTGTCTTTTACCAGAGGTGGGTTGAATCAGGAGTTTTCTTTGTAGGTGATTTACTTGATGAAAACAGTATTTTTTTTACTTTAAAAGAATTCTGCGAAAAATATAATCTTAATATTAATTTCTTGGAATACCATTCTTTGCTTCATATGATACCAAGAGACTGGAAAAATCTAATCACTACTTCAGAGTAAATACGCACATATCTAACGATACATATGAATTTAGAAAAAAAAATAAAAAATCATGTCAGTTCTTTTATAAAAAATTCTTGTCAATGTATACAGAACGTTCTACAAAACAAGAAGACAAAATGTGTAAGAAACTAGGCACTCATATAGAAAATTGGGATTTCATTTATAGTTTACCCTTTTGTTGCACTAAAAACAACAAATTTAGTATGTTCCAGTTTAAGATTTTACATAGAACGCTTGCTACAAATTCATTATTGCTGAAATATGGGTTAAAAGAAACTAACTTGTGTAGTTTCTGTAATGAAACTAAATAAACTATAAGTCACCTTTTCTGGGAATGTACCCTAGTTAGAAATTTGTGGTTAGAAATTGCAGCACTTCTTCTAGTTGAAAATAATTTAACCTTAATACCAAATGTGGAAAATATTGTTCTTAGGTCAGAGTCTTGGGATTTTTCCCTAAACTTACTCATTATTTTGGTTAAATATGACATTTATACATGTCGCTTTAATACTTCATTACCAACTCTTACAGGTGTCATAGCTATGATTACAAATTCCTACCGAATAGAAAAAATATCTACCTCCTTTTACAGATTCCCTAAAGCAAGAGAGAAATTTGATAGTAAATGGGAATTAATTAAAGACTTAGTTCACATTTGAGGAGAGATCTTTCTTTTTTGTACTTACATAAGGCTTTATAATAGTTCATGTAGAATTAATAATATGTTGATGCACATCACAACTGGACAGTGATTTGTATGCATCTTAAAAGTACTATCTATGTTTATTGATATTGTTATATATATATATATTGATGTACTAGTTTTTGTTTGATTGTATTTGAATTATCTTCCCTTGACAAAGATTGACATTTATTATGTGATTCTGTCCAACATGTTATCTGTTAATGATCTCTATTGGCCTCTCCTGGTACCTCTCATGTTCAACATCATTGTATAAACAGTGATGCATGTGGCTAGAGGAGAGGGCTGATGCCATCATTAACCTGATCAACATATTCAGGTATTCTAATCCAGAGTGAAAAAGGATGTGTATGATCGAGTAGAAAATTTAGAACAATTAGCATAACAAACTTTTTAATTTAGACTGTTATTGAAAAATTCCATATCAATACATGTATTTTGAATTAACTATACAATTATGTATCACAATACTTGGTGTATTTTCAGATGAAATAAAAATGAATTACAAAAAAGGAATATAAATCATTTTAAGATAAATTAACAACTTTAAAAAGATATGTTTTATGATAGAACAACCTTTTATTGGTTTGAAAATGGAGAAACTTTCGATTGTTCAATCTAAAACTAAGTGACGCAAGATATTATATTTTTTGCTATGCAGGATTGTCTAACAGAGTACTAAATATACGTTTATTTAATAATAATTTAGACCTCAAATGACTTTTGTAACTTGGGAACGTTATTACGATGTTCTGACCCTTGGCTGGAATACCGTGATATGTTCGCTAGCGGAAGGTTGAGCAAAATTTTAATCTCGTGTTCAAATGTTTGTGTGCCAGATATAACGAGCTTTTATTCAGAATCATTGGACATCAATTTCAAAACATTTCGTTATTTCAAAATACACTTTGCACACATCGTTCTATAAATGGGGGATATAAAACAACTAAACACCAGTGCATCTCGAGGACAAATGTCAAAAGAACCATGTATTGAAAGAAACTTCTTGTACTGCTGCTTGCAACTCAAAATAATACTTATCAAAAGTAAAAAAAAAACGCCATCTCTGATCGACAGTATACACTAGTCATGATATCATGACTATAGTTTGCTGAATCTTGAATCTTGAATCTTGATGGTCGTGGTCGTTATGCTCTAAAACTACAGTTTATTCTGTTTAATTGATTTGATATCTGAACTAGGGTTAGCATTTATATCGCACTGATGATTGTAAAAAACCTGTCTTCTGTGAATGTTATCGGAATTAAGTTGGAGTTTGACTGTCCCTCTAGTATCTTCCATCCCTCTTTTATAATACAGTTTCACTCCCAGTTAAGGTTTATAGTGGCTGTATGACAAATTAGCAGTTAAATGCCTTTATTTAAATGTTCTGTTTTAGAGAATAAAATTCCTTGTCTTGGTTGAAATGTTTTTTATGGCCCCGCGACGAAGCTGTCGGTGCCATATAGTTTTTCCCTTGTCCGATATTTCCAAATTCCGAAATTCCGTAATTTCGTCATTCAGTCATTCCGCAGCAAACCATTATACGGAGTTTTTTCTAAACGCCTTCAGATATTGTGCTGATTTTTGGTATGTGAGTTAACCATTATTAGTTACAGATCAAATTTAAGTTTCGTTCCGCTCCACTAATTTTTGCCGGAATAATAGGCTTTGGGCTTTGAGAAATTATTGAAAATCACAGATTTTTTTTCTATACGCCTCCAGATTTTGAGCTGATTTTTGATATGTGAGACTACCACTAGTTTATACAATAGATAAAAGCATATGAAAGAGAGACGAAAGATACCAGGAGGGACATTAAAAGTCAAAAGTCGGAAATAAACTGACAACGCCATGGCCAAAAAAAAAAACAAAAAAAAAAACACCCAAAGACAACAATAGTACACATAGCACAACCTTTGATAGCTGTGACTTCGATTTCTTGACTTGAGCCGGCCGCTGTGTTATCTGTATGACGGTCTCAAAGAAACAGTAGAGTCATCAACAGTTATCTCGATGTTTATGTTTTTAAACAAAAACTGGGGAAAAATCAAAAAGAGTTTAGTTCGATTGTGTCAACAACATATGTAACCCGTGTCATGCGAATCAAAAGTATCACTCTAGTATCTAAAAAAATTAAACCGCAAAAAGATGTTGCTAGTGAGTTGGGTCACGACAGAGCTTATAGGTAACATTATTCTTGATACGGTGATATAAAAACTTACTTTGTGTCTATTTCAGTCGCAAGTCCTTCTTCATAATCAAGTACCAAATTTAAATTTCAACGTTTGACATTCAGGTGTCACAATTGAAACAGAATATGTTAAACTTTCCAGGGGCACACGAGATAACCCCTGGTTTTCAGTATGTTTCGTGTTAATCTTTTGTGATCTATGGAAAGTTTTGTAGAGTTTTGTTTGTTATTTACGTTGTTCTTCGATTTTTACCATGCCGTTTTGATGTTATCGTCGACTAATATGTTTGGATATCCCTTTTAAATCTGCGGCATTTTGTAGGTAGTCAGGGGCACATGGTATACCCTGCTCGTGAAGTCTGTATTGACTCAACATGCACGAGTGTAAGGTCTCATTTGAGATTTGTACATATTATACGATGGCACAGAGAAGTGTTGTACATTGAGACATGGGGAGATTGACAATTGGAAAGTTAAAATCGCCCTTCAAAGTTTGTCATAGATTTTTGTTTTTATTCGTCAATCTGTCTCAATATCAATGAAAAGGTCAAGATATGAAGCAAATATTTTTGTTTCTGTAGTATCCTTTATCTCAAGCTAACTGGGATATGTAAGAAATGACTGACTGATGTGTGGGTAATAGAGAGACATGACATCTTCAATATATATATCTGAATTTGAAATTAAAGAACTAAGCAAACGAGTCTTCTAGTAATAGGTCTTTTATGTAGACTTATGCATTATTCATATCCACTTTTATTATAAACAATTTTCAAGAGAATATACTAAACCATAGATGTACATCTATGACATAGCCAGAAATTAGTAGTGCTTATGCTAATTAATATTCGTTATATGCAAATGAGAATTCTACCACGTGATAATAGTTTGAACTGGACTGGCTTGATATCACTAAAATCTTTAAAACACGGAATTTTTCATGTTTTCGTGAATTTATTCTTCTTGAAATAGGGACATGTTAACTCTACTTGGGAACCTAGAGTTCAACGACTACACATACAAGGTTTGGACTTGCTTATTCTTTGAACATTCAAGTTTCAAATTTCACCCCGGCAACCTGTTTTTCTCATGACCTTGTAAGCCATATTTCAACATGAAGTTTGCAAATTTTACGTTTCAGCCATTTCAGCCTGTATTTTACACTGCAATGTTAAAGGCCTCTCGCTTCGATTTTCAAAATAGCTCAGGAACCTTTATTTTTGCAACAACAGTCATTATGTTTTGTTTAAATGGTGTATATTGTTGTGTATATTTATTTTCTGCCCCGACAACCTGTCTATCACTTAAATTAAAATTAAAACAGACTTTAAAAAAAAAATCCCTTTCATTTTAATATAATTTCCGTGACCCGTATCCGATTTATTTAGTATAATATTCAAATAAGCAAAGTGGCGTTGATTTCTGGATATGAACGAACTAGTCGCGATCATCCGCGCAATTTAAACATCATAACACCAATCAACTGTGTCAAAATACCTCGATTTACTCAATTTAATCAATTATTCTACTTTTGCATTTCAAAAATAACACTATTTAAGGGATTAAACTGAATGTTTGCGTCTTTGAAATGTCAAAGCCAAGATTCAACGGACTTTCTAGTTTGTTATCTTTTTGGGATTTTGTCGGATCCCTATTTCTTAAATAAACAACTGTAAAACTTATGTTGCCTTTTATATAAATAAAATCATATTAACACAACCTTCAAAAGAATTACGGACACCCAAATAATTCATCGAAACAATCAAACATCAACAAAAACAAGTAATATAGTCCAAAATATTACAGGAAAACTATGTATTCAGACCAATTATGGACGGGACACAACTATCCGGATTTTTTTAAAGTTAATAATTGAATAGCAGAGATATTTGAAAGTTATAAACATATCGTTTTAAACAATATTACCTCATAAAAACATGTGTACATGAAAAGAAAAAATGCAGTTTTAATACTTTATAGTAAATACGATATAAGTCATTCATCAGCGCTTTGTTGTATGATGTTGGAATCAGGTAAAACACAAAATATCCCAGTAAGCAGTAGTTTTTCATGTTTTTACCTTCATGATTTTTCACTAAAGGATATTAGGTTTATCCTTTTCGCCTAATGCATAGCGTATTATGTCTGGTGTTATAATAAAACAAAAAAGAAAGATATTCGAGGGCAGCTTTTAAACAAAAAGTCAAACTGCATCCTACTAATGATCTGTATTTGAAGTCAAACTTGCTGACTAAAAGCTTAAATAAAAAAACTGCAACGACCAATCATAAACTCAACTTAAATAATTTGTCTACGTCTGTGCCAATTTTTAGCCGTATATCATGAAGTGAAATTAAACTCTTTCAATATTCGACTTTTTCCTATTCTATCACCGCGCTATTATTCATACAGAATTTAAAGATTAATATAATGGATCTTTCATATAAATACACTGAGTGTGCCTTAACTATTTCAATACTCTTCTGCCTACGAATGATAACGAACAAAAAAAGGCATCATTACTTGAGAATTACAAAGAGAATAAGCTCTCATGAAGGCACTAGTCATTAATGTATAATAACATGTCTGATGTTAGAACAAATAGTGATAAAAAGAGGGTATAAGATTCAAATTAAATCTCATAAAATACATCCTAAAGTTGAGTTAATCTTAAGACACATACAATGATGTATTGAATTGAGGACAATTCCTAGAATGTATAGAAATTAAACAATTTTGAACAAAATGGAAAACAAGCAAAACAAATGTAATGATAGTGCAAACACATATAAAAGAACATGAAGAAGACAAATCGAATTCATCAGAAATACAAAATGAAATTGCATATTTCTGAACGGACAACAACTTGTTTTTATTATAAACATGCCCTATAGACAGCTGCACAATTCGAACTTAACGTAATCAAAAATTGTTGGCGCCTTGGCGATGGCGCAAATGGATTAAGGCCATGGCTGATAACACCAACACATTCACAAGAAACAGCAGCAGATATAAAATACATAGTAAGACAAAGGTTACTGAAAGCACCTACTGTATTTTGAAAATGAGATTCAGATGTTCATACAAATGATGACATTCACAACAGACACAAAGATTAATATCATATTGTAAACTGCTTTTCACTATAAACGATGTGTATATAAAAGAAATCCAATTCATGATCCTCAATTGGCCCCTGTGACAATGAAACTCAATATTGATAAAGAATTGTCCGTTGATAGAGCAGATGGGCGTATTCAGAGAAATTGTCTCATCGGAAATGTGTTTGCAAACATGTGCATTTGTTAACTAGTTGTTTAATTTGCAAAATTAAACAAAACTAATAAAAAGGTATTCCTTTTATTTACTTGGAGTCGTATAAAATGGAGCAAATGTATAGTTCCACTTATATACTAGTACATGGAAGTGGAAAACTATATTTTCGAACCGATAACATGTATGCTGAAAGTACAATTGACATGTAAACATAACAAATATATGTGATGAAATACACGAAATACATCGCTGCAATAAAAATATAAAAAGGTTCCACGCAATTATGGGTATAGCCTGCAATTGTAACTGTCAGTCTAAAAGTGTTATGCTCTTTGGTCAAGTTGTTGTTCTGTACGTATTCCCAAGTTTTCATTCTTTATTTTATGATGTAGCCATTTAATGAATTATAAATAATCAACCTCAACGAATATTCAATCCTTTTTTTCAGACGGTATAATTTCTACGTCTCAAACCATTCAATGAAATTGTTTAACACATAAATTGATTTATAAAATTATAATTCAAGATTGTATGTACAGTGGTTAAACCGATGACAGAGAACAATAGAACATTCACTCTTCTTATGAAAAAAAAACCGAGAAAATCAATAGAAAAAAATGCCCGTGATGATACTGATAAAAATGCATTTCTTAATAGCAATCGTTTATTTTAAATAATTATTTGTTAAACTGTCTTACTATACATATAAATGCAATGCAAAAATGTTTGATGTTCATAATTTAGAGATAATTGCATTAGAAGATTGTGAAACTGAAACTTAACAATGGTTAATATTTGATGAATATTGTTAGAAAAAAAAACTATATGGAAACAATCATGTGCATTCAAACTTGGTTTCTTTTGACACATGGACATTCAATATAGAAGTATTGGTTATTTTTTTCGTAAATCTAACAATTTAAACGCCTGTGTGTGCAGGTTAATCAATGTAAGATCAATATTTTATAAAGTAGTTATCTTTTTATTATTTTTTTTAAGTTTTAAGAAAAGGTCGTCTCAATTTTTGAACATGTATTTCCAGTCTTCTCCGTCTAATCACATTTAATGTTTTAATCGAAATAAGGCCCATTTTAATCTGCTTAGTAATTTGGTGGGCTAGCCACGAGATATGTATATAAAAAGCCGTCAACTTTGTCCAGATAAGCTAATAAACAATGATGATATACTAAGGCTTTTCTACCTCAGGCATATATTACCTTAGCTGTATTTGGCAAAACTTTTAGGAATTTTGGTCCTCAATGCTCTTCAACTTCGTACTTTATTTGGCCTTTTAAACTTTTTTGGATTCGAGCGTCACTGTAGACGAAACACGCGTCTGGCGTATACTAAATTTAGTCCTGGTATCTATGATGAGTTTATTTACTGACTTGCAAGTGAATAATTCAACCTCACTGAATCCGTATTTATGTGAACTTCAATTAAGCTACTTAGCCACAGACGAATACCGCATGCATTATGCGTGATCCATTTTTTAAAGTAAACGAATGTCAACATTGAAAGTGAAGCAAAGGTAAATCAATGACATTTAAATGATTGATTTGATCCCCCAAAAAAAAACATTCTTATACAGGTCAAAACGGTGATAGAACGATATATGTCTAATCTACAGACCTATAAAAAAGGCTGTGACACAAAAAATACAAAACATTTCAATTAAAAAAATTATTGGCCTAATTTATAACAAATCAGTTTACATAAAACAATTACGACAGACATGAGCAAACGGCAATGACTAAACTACATGCTCTTGACTTGGCGCAGGCACAGAAAGAATGTGTTGGGATAAACTTGCTTGTAAGTGGTCAAGAAACCCTACTTTACCCGTCCCTAAACCTGGGATAGTGTGTAAAAGTACAAAAATTTCACATCAGATGGGTACTTATTTGTCTGTTATCATTTAAATCTACACACCCTAGTTGACGGGATGTTATCCTCTATTCCAAATAGAAATGAAATAAACTTAAAAGTACTCCACCTTTGTTTTGAATTCAGTAACATAGACTATTGCCTGTGTTTAGAGTAAGTAACCTTTAATTTACATTTTTATAAGAATCGGTTATTCACATATTTAAAAGGTGATCTTATCGGTGTTTTTTAATTTAATACTAGTGCATTTAACACATGGTTTGAAAAAATACAAAGTCAGTTAATTTGAAATTAAGGTACTCATTGTCACAATCGCAATTAATGATAAGATGAGAAAAAACAAAATGGGGCAAATTGTTGTCTTATTTTCAGATATGATCGGACTTACCTTGCAGAAGCAGAAATATTAAACCTATTTGTAACTGCATCATCTCCTGAATTTTCTGAATACATAAAATGTTAAAGCATTTGTTTCGAATGAATTTGAAAGAACTGTCCACTGACATATATATGTTTATGATAGTATTTATTATTGAGCTATTTCTTTTTTATTACGTGTTGAAATATTGATAAAGATGAATGCGTAAAAAGTCCCACATTGAAGATAATAAAACATATTGATAATTATTTATATGAACTTTACTGTAGCAATGTCTACATTACATCTACGTGT